>CAXIVR010001545.1:0-14836 GCA_964035755.1 Teleogryllus oceanicus
AATTTTTAAAAAATTGCATGTAAAAACAGTTAGTTCACCACAGTCTCAAGAGTTTGTGTATTTATCTTAAACAGTCAATTCCGGATAAATGAACTTCAGGGACTATTTTTTGGTTCACTCTATCAGAGGTTCCTATTCAATGATCGTATAAAATTAAATATAATTTCTCCATATCTATTGATTAGTATAGAGAGGTACAGCAAAATATATTAATAGCAAGAAATTATTAAAACCTTTGACTTAAAAACAATTATTTTCGATTATTAGATTCGCACTTTTTCATTTACAGTTTCTCTTGATCCTTCTCCAGAGTTCGTGCTCTCTCCATACTTGATTCTGCCTGGTCTTCTCTAAGTATCGTAATGGAATCATGACACCCTTCAATGCCTCTTGCACTATTCGAACACGCCCCACTATACGAAGGCCGTTTTACTTTGGTCGGTTTTCCGCGCGGCACGGTGATATCACCATCCAGTGGCAGCCACGTGCTTCCTGCTGCCTATGGAGAACTCAACGCGCATTGTCCCGCGGAACATCAAGTAACACCATGATTGTAACTGAAGCAAGCAATCCCGCGTGGCCGCTGCCAGATGTAGCCCACACAGGACACGGCCAAAGCAGCTGCATTCAGACTATACGGGCTACCAAAAATTCACAACCCTGCATTTCCGTTGCGGCTCATTGTCAGCGCTATTGGTTCTCTCACGTACTCTGTTGCCAAGTATTTATGCAACTTGCTCCAACATCACAAGGGACATAGGCAAGACCGCCTCCTACATTAAAGACTCGGCTCATTTCGTCGAAAAACTGAAGACCCTGATACTACTAACAGATGATCTGCTTGTCAGTTTACACGTCGTATCATTATTCACCATGGTTCCGGTTACCGAGACATTAGCTTTGCTGCGGGGGTTATTCCCGGAGAACATCACAGAACTCTTCCATCACGTACTTACCACAACATATTTTGTCTGGAATGCTGAATTTTATGAACAGAAGGATGGAGTAGCTATGGGAAACCCGCTGAGTCCGGTTGTAGCGAATCTATATATGGAGAGGCTATATATCGAGGCCACAGCACTAAATACCGCACCTTTTAAACCGAGTTGTAGCTTACGCTACGTCGATGACCCGTTCGTCATCTGGAGCCACGGGGAGGATACGCTGATTGATTTTCTTCAACATCTGAACAGTATTCACCCACGCATACAGTTTACAATTGACAAGGAACACAAAGGAAAACTATCTTTTCTGGACGAGCTGGTAAACAAGAAGGAAGACGGTTCCCTTGGCCACACTGTATTTCGAAAACCTACCCATACGGACCGATATCTTAACAAACAGTCGAGACCACCATCCCAGCCAGAAGAGGGCTATGATGAAGACACTCGCCCACCGCGCCACACGCTTGTGCGAAGACAACAACATTCACCAAGAACTTGGTCATTTGGAGAATGTTCTTCAAGCCAATGGATATTCTATTCAAGAGATGAAGAGAGCACTACGCCCGAATAACAGCGCAGTCCCCCCGAAGAAACCACATACAGGATGTCGCTGCAAGTATCAAACACATCACGGACCGCATTGGAAGATTATAAAACAACACAATATTAAAACCATGTTACCCCCACCACTCCAGCTCCGCAATCTCTTCAGATCAGTCAAGGACCATAGGGACCCGCCATTGACAGCAGGCATCTACAGGATACATTACTCCTGCGGCTCGGTGTATATAGGCACTACACAACGTTCTGTCAACACGCGCCTCGCCGAACACAAACGGAATTGCCACTGGATACACGACAATCTGCTGTGGCTGAGCATGCCCTCTCGGAAGAGAACACGACGTTCTGTTTGAAGACACCGAAATATTATCTACCACAACCACTACCAGCCAGGTTACAACGGAAGCTATTGAGATTTTCAAACATCCTAATAACAGGAAAGAAGGAGGCATCAAACTCAATTCTATCTGGTATCCGTACTCCAAACACCAAAACAAAACCATATAAGGACAGAGTTTAACCCAGCCACAACACAATCGACAGCCACCAGGAGCCAGCCTGCGAACCATCGACCATTCACAAGCTAGCGCGCGCATCTCTACCGCAGCGCACCACTCCGCCGACTATAAAGCCGCCGCCGCTAGAACGCGGCGTCAGTCGCTACCAGCCGCCGACCCGGCGAGTACCCCGACGACGCTGCCACCACGAAGATGTCCACCGCAGACGTGGACGAAACGTTTGGCTCTTCAATGACAGCTGGACCACGGTACCACCCGGAAATTTTCCCTTAACCCGGCCGTTCCCCTCGGTGCGGGTACTGAAGAGGTTTGTTTTGTTCTATGTTTAAAAGATGGTCTACTGGAGGAAAGGAACTATGGAAAAACCCAAATGAAGGAGGTTTAATCTATTTTTGGAAATTTTGATTAATTCACAGTCTGCTATTTTTTTCCTAGATTAAATTTTTTTTAGGGGCAGGAGCATTTTGTGGGTGGTTGTAGAAATTGCAAAGTTTTTTAATGTCTCCTTGAATTCGGGTATGTCGGGTTTCCCCGTCGGAATTGAGGGTTTGGGGAATGAACCATGTCGCTTAGGTATTCTCAGATCTTTTTTGAGAACACTAAGTCTGTTGATGGTGTTTGAGCACCAAGCGGGGCATCATAAGTCATTGTTGGAAATGCAGCCACAGTCGTGTGCGGTACAAGCCGTGGGCCACCCCCGACCTGAGACTTTTGGGGGGGGGAACACAATTTCCCCAAATGGTCACTAGCTCAGTATAGACGTCCCAGTGGGACACAATAAAAAAAAAAAAGGGGGGGCAGGTCGTAAGATCGTTTATGGTTTGGGATGAAAAATTACAAACAACTGGGTGAGAACATTTTTACTAAATTCAGAATATATTCAAAAAAATATTGGCTGCTTTGAAAAATTACAAGGGCCAATAAAAAAAAATCAAATAAGAATACTTTGACTGAAAAAAACACTAAAACACAATACAAAATTTTCCCCTATTTTCATCTACAACCCAATTTTTTAAACAAAACACTTTCAAAAATTAAGAATCTTAAAAAATATTACTTTACAAAATTTGAAAGAAACAAAATTGAAAATCAAAAATTAAAACTTTCTAACATACTTTTACAAAAAAAGAAACCTTTCTCTAAAATCAAAATTACTATTATTATAATTATACTTTCAAAACTCTTAATCACTATATTACAATATTTGATCTTGAAACCCTTTTTTGAAAAAAAAGATTGTTTCTGCTCCGAAAGAAGTCGGAAAAAATTATTTTTACTTTTCATTTTTTAAGCGGGGAAAAATTTCCCTCCTTTTTCTTTCTACGTGATGTAAGGAATGGGCTTTCTTATTAAACTGAATCCCCTATCCTACAAAACAATTTTTTTGGAACGCCTTACGTGTTCTCGGCCGCGTGAGCGTCCCTGGGCTTCCTTCTACCCTTTTCCCCGATTTTTGGCCCTTTGGGGCGTGTCCTCTTTTGAGCGCCCCCCTCGAAATCGCCTTCTTCTTCTCGTTAAGTTTTTTGTTTAAATACCCCATATGAATTTTATTTTTTTTCGATTACAGTTAATGCCCAAACTGGATATTCAGGGGAAAAATGAATCCAGAATCCCCCCTTTTTATATGGCACCAATTTAAATATTTAAATATACGAAAAGCTTTAAGAGAAAAAACGGAAGAAAATGAATGCAAGCTTTTAAATTTTCCCCATTTTAAAAAAACTATTTTCTTCCATTATAAATTCTAACATTCCTTATTATCTTTTTTAAGATTATGTTTAAATCAATTTAAAATGGGGAAATTTAAATTTTCGGTTTTTAGAAGGTTTTCCTCGAAAAAGTTGCAAATCTAAACCCGCTGCAATGTCATTTCCCGGGGGGGAAATTTTCCTTACGTGCCCAGTTCAGCTGCTCCTTCAAAAAGAACTTTTTTTTCCCCAAACCTCGGCCCGCCCTTTTCGGTGGGGGTCTTTTTGTTTTAAATTCTAATTATCATTCCAAATACCCATCCGCTTGGCGCGCGTTCAAAATATTCTTTTCCTCGTTTTCTTAGGGGGTATGTGACACTTTTTCAAATCTAAAAAAACGGGCGTCCAAACCCCCTTCTTTCAAAAAAAAGTTTTTAGGGAATTTGATTTCATATGCCAAAATTTTTTTACAAAAATTTTATTCTTTTTCTTACTAGAACTCGAGCAATCTTGTTCTCCCCTTTACTCTTACCCCTTTTCTTTTTCCCCTCATTTTCCCTTTCTTTTCCTCCTTTTTCTCCCTTGTTTTTTTTTTTACATGATTCTTGTCGGTTACTTTATCTGTTTTTTGTTTCATCTTTTTTACTTATTTCATTCTTTAAATGGTCGCAAACGTTTTTTTTCGTGTATTACTTTCATTTTTTAAAATCATTGGGATGTTGTAATTGACTTTTGGTACGGTCCTCAAACAATCTGAAAAATTTATGATACTTTTTGGGAAAATCAAACCCGACTTTTGAACCCCTCAATCTTTCTGCCCTTCTAATTCAAAAGGTTTTCCGGGAGCGAATTTTTTTTGGTTTCCCCCGTTTTCCCTTAACTTTAAAAGTATCTCTTCATTTTTTTGTTTTTGATTCTATCTCGGGTTTAAAGGGTTTGAAGGATGCTCTGCTTTATTTTTAAAAATGGGCTAAATGGGTCTTTCCCAAATCGAATCATGTGTTTTATTCAACCATTTGTTAATGTGTAAATTTAAAGGTGACCACTCTTATTTTCAGAGACTCTGAATACCCTGACAATTCTTTCATAACTCTCTCTGAAGGATTGACTGTGGTGTCTAATGCTAGAACATTTTGCTTGACATTCATATTTTGCAGGGCCTGTAACCGGGGTTTCACTCGTGAATTGGGCACCGTGATCTGTCACCCCTTTTGCATATGGCCCGGCAAATTGAAAAACTTATTAAGTTGATACAGGCTTTTTTGTTTCCCTTTTATTAACAGGGTATACTTGCGTTGTTTAAAAACACTTGCATCCAAAATATGTTTATCCCATATTTGGCCTTCGGAAAGGACCATAAAATCATCAACTAACTCTTTTTCTTTTGAAGGATTATTGCGAAATGGCCCCCAGTAATGTCGATTGGGGTACTTAGTTTTCTGACACACCACATTTGGCCATCCGTCGTAAACCTGTTTCTTCCCCCCTTTCCCAAAAAAAATTTCCCTTTAATTGCGGTTTACTTTCTCGGCCCCAAAATGGCAAAAGTGTATCAAGAATGTCCGGTTTTAAATTCTATCAAACTCGATAAAGTAATGGATGTTGTTGCTCTTATAAAAACCAAAAATTTCCATTTCAACGGGTGGGCCCGTCCATCACATCGGGATCAGAGGTCCGAGTTCCCCTCAACAAATCTTTTTTTTTTCCATCGTGGCATCAGATTCTTGAAATTGCAATTTTTTCCCGTTAGACCTGGCATACTCATTACATTCAAATGAATTGGTGAACCCAAAACAAAATTTGGGCATTGGATTGTACTTTTGTACATTTCTACAAATGGGCAACAAATTACATCTGCCGGGGCAGTACTCCCCCTTTAAAAAAGGGGTTTTTGAAACCCAATTATCCACTTGAACGATCTTTTTGGGGGTGACATCTTTTGAAAAACTAAAGCATGATCTGTTCAAATAATAATGATTTTCCCCAAAAAGGTATTCTCAATCGGTGTATTAAAAAAAGCATTAGCCCCCTTTCTGTCGCCGTGAAACAGTTTCGGGTTTTTTAAAAAACGACCAAAATTGCTATAATCTTTTTTGGTTATCAATTTCTTGAAATAAAGGGCACCCATTAAGTTGCTACTGTGGGTTGCAATATGAATGGCTTGGGAAATCTGGATAACTATCATCCCGACTCTGAAATTGTTTTTTAAATTGTTAAAGTATTTCATGTTTTTTTCCCACTTCCATCTAGTGTGCTTTCGCAGCAACGGAAGAAATATTTCAAGGGCATGGCAAATTGGAATAAATCTGGCGTAATAATTGACGAAACCTAAAAATTTTGTTGTTTGTGTTTTTTGAATTTTATCTATCTCTGATCTTTTCCATATTCTTTTTGCTCTTTGTCACCCCCCGGGAAACTTTTTGTTTAGTGAAATTATTTTTCCAAATTCAGTTGTAAATTTTTTTCAATCAGACGCAACAAAATATCAAAACTATCGTGTTCTTCAAATGTCTTAGAATACAAACACGTCATCAAATGATAAAAACATCGCGGGACATCTTTTCCCCAATGATATTGTCTAGACATTGTAAAGAGCAGATGCATGTTCTTAGTCCAAATGGCATTCTTTTTGAAAATAGAAATTCCCGTGAATAAATCCTGTATATTGTCTACATTCAGGTTATGTTTTGCCAATACGATGCATGAAGTCGTTGAACTAACCATTTATGCCGGATAATTGATTAGTTAAATCCTCTACACGCAACGGTCTGTCTCTGTACGGGAAGGTAACTTGATTCAAAACGTTTTATCTAAAACACAACCTTTTCTTCCCATTACTTTTTTACAGACTATCGTTTAGATAAAAGGTTTTGGACTTCATGATGATATATCGACCATGGTAGCAATGGCTTATCCACCTCTTCCTTATGTTTTTCTGGAATGACATATTGGTAACCCCAAATGGGGTTTTATCTTTAATTCTATTTCAATTGAAAATTTTTACTGGATTCTTGTTTTGAAAAAAAACCTTTTTATTCTAAGTAATACTTTGTTAACTTTTTTTCTGATATGCATTGAGATTATCGTTTCATTCATCATCAAATGAGATTAATTCGATTGATAATATCGCCCCCTTCTTCACTAGATTGTTTATTTGGTTTGCGGCGGGGGTGGCGTGTCAAACAAACCTTTCTAAATTTTTGCTCATGTCCGCGAGATGCCCGGGGCCTGTATTTCTGGGTTGAAACCCCCTATCAATAAATTTTTCTATTTCTATCCCTAGACGGGTCCTTCTTGTCTAGCATGTTTTTTTTCTTTGGGAATGTTTCGGTTTTTAAGCTCCGTTTTTGGTTTCTTCAATTTTTTTGCGTCGCTATCTTGACCATTTACCGGGCCATTAGCATTTGCTTCTTTCTGTAACCTTTCTTTTAAGAAAGTGGCATCAAAAACCTAGCTGCTTATTAATTTTTTAGTGGACATTGGTAAGAGATTCTTTTAACAAATTTTGGTCGAGGAAGGAAAATGACGTTTAATAAACAGACAATTTCTTCATCCCGGGATCGTCGGGTAAAAATTTAAAAAGCTAATTTTCCGTTGATATTCCTGCATGGACATGTACCCTTCTTCCACGCTAAAACGTTTAAATTTAAAATTTTTTGGTTTCGTTATTCCCAAAATCTCGAAAAAATTTTTCGAGTGGCCATAGTTTTGGAAACCTCCCAAACTATCTGCCCAGTTGTGCATTACCCCGCAACATCTGATAAAGATTCGGTTTTCTTACTGTCCCGGAAACAATTTTAAAAAAAAGAAATCCTTTTTTCATAAATAAAATGGATTTTCTCTCCCCCTGCACAAATTAGGGGTAAAGGCAATGAAAAATACGTGGCTGAAAATTTTTCCCTCGATGGTAAATTTTCAATTGATTTTTCAGTTCTACCTTTTCTTATATGCATTAATTTGATGTTTAGAACGCCATCCTTTCAGAAAGAGTTTATTCCACTATCTAATTTTTAGCTTGAACCTGAACGTTCAGTAACTAATTTCTGGAACTTTTTTATTTTTCTCCTCTATCTCCTGTCGGATACGGCGGGTTTTAAATCCCATTGTGTTTCGATCCTAGCAAATTCTTTCGTTACTTGGTCAACCTTTTTTTTAATTTAAGTCCCCGCTCCCTGAATTTTTCTCTGTTCCTGTTCCTGTGCTAATTCTTGAACCTCGCCTTAAATTCGACCTTCCACTGCCCGCTAATTCAGTAAACTGTGCTTTAAATTTTCTTCTAACTTTCCCATTTTTTTCTTCAATTTCTGTCAATTCCGTGAATTTTGTTTCCAAGCATTTATTGGAGTTATTTTCCCTTTAATTTTTTTCCAAAGTAGCCTTGTTCTCCCCTGTTTAGTTTCCAAAGTAACCTTTTTTCTCCTCTAGTTTAGTTTCCAAAAATAACCTTTTCTCCTCTAGTTTAGTTTCCCAAAGCATTTATTGGGTTATTTTCTTCTAATTTGGTTTCCAAAATATTTTTGCCAGTTATTCTCCTCTAATTTACTTTTTAAAAATAACCCTAATTTTTTATTTTCTGTTTTTTTATCCTCATTTAACCTCCCTCAATTTTGCATAAATTGACCTATTAACCGTTGCATCATTGAATTAGCCCTCGGGGTTTTGTTCTTCCCCATCCTGATCTCGTGTTGGGGTTTGGGGTTTGTCGGCGACGTCGCACGGGTTTTCCTGCCCTTCCCAGTTTCTCCTGTCGTTTCCTCCACGATCATCGTACCTGGTGCGTCCCCAGCCCCTATCCTATCTGATTCTGGTTCCTTCCACGGGAGGTAAATTCCAGCCATTTAAATTATCCCATTTTGGTCTATTCTCCAAATCTCAATTCTTTTCCCCGACCTATAACCCTCACAAAATATTTCCCCAGAAATCCAGACACAATTTAAAACGATAAAAATCTCCAAAAATAAAATCCTTTTCGGAAAAAACCCTCCCAAATAACCACTTTTCTCAACACACTTGTCTCTGCAACCTGGTCGAAATTTTTTTTGAACAGGATTCAATTGTACTAGTAATTTTAGTTACACCAAAATTTTTGGGCTCAGTTATTCCCAAACGGTTTTGTAAATGCATCCCAATAATCAGGCCCCCATGGGGGGCAATTGCGACCACAGTCGTGTGCGGTACAATAAGGCCCCCCCGACCTAGACGTCTTGGGGGTGGCGAACAATTCACCAGATGGTCGACTACTGTATAGACGTCCCGGTGGACACAATAAAAAAAAATAGGGGGGCAGGGTCTGAAATCGTTTATGGATTGGGAAAATTAAAAAAACTCGGGGGAGAATCATTTTATAAATTCAGAAAATATTCAAAATATTGGGTTGACAAATACATACAATGGCACATAAGAAAAAATAAATACAGAATACTCTTATAAAAAAAAAACTAATAACACAATCACAATTTCCCACTTTCATCTACAAACCCCCTTGTTTAAAAACACACCCAAAAATTGAAAAAAATCGTTAAAATATTACTTTACAAATTTGAAAAAACACATTGAAAATCAAAAATTAATACTTTTCCCCAACTTTCTTTTAAAAAAAAGGGAAAATCTTTTCTCTAAAAACCGAAATTTCTATTATTATTTATACTCTTAAAACCTTAAACACTATATTTCAAAATTTTTATCTTGAAATCCTTTTGAAAAAAAAGATTGATTCTTTTTCACGTATTTGAAGTCAAAAAAATGTACTTTCTTTTCTTATCTTTTTGCGTGGGATTTACCCCCCCTTTTTCTTTCCGTGTAGTAAGAATAGGGTTTCTTTTAAACTGAATCACCCCCATCCCAAAAAATTTTTTTTGGGAAAACCTTACTGTTTTTAGAGCAGTCCCTGGGCTTCCTTCTACCTTTCCCGAGCTGCTTCGGCCTTGAACTCGTGTCCTCGGTTGAGAAAAGCCTTGTCCCCCAGAAATCGCCTTTTTCTTCTCGTTCAAGTTTTATATGCTTTAATACTCTCATATAATTTTACTTTATTTTCGATTACAGTTAATGACCAACTGGGTATTTAGGGAAAATGAATCCCGAATCACCCCCATATGAGCACCAACCAAGAGTATTTAAATATCAAAAACATGTGAAGAAAAAAAAAACTAAAAAAAAATGAATCAACTATTTAATTTCGCCATCTATTCAAAACTCCTCCCCAATTCTTCCATTATAAATTCATAACATTCCTTATTATCTTTCTCAAGATTATTTTAAATAAATTTTTAATAGAATAATTACCTCTTCTGGGGCTTCTAGAAGAGTTTTCCCCCAGAAAAAGTTAAACTGAAATCCCTGCAATGTCACTTCCCGGGACCGTTTTTCCCTACGTCCGCCCTTCAGCTGCTACCCAGAAAAAACTTTTTTTTTCATAAACCCCCGGGCTCGTTGGGCTAAGGTGGCGGTTCTTGTTTTTAAAATTCTAATTATCATTCCAAATATCCATCGCGTTTGTTCAAAATATTCTTTTCCTCGCTTTTTGGGCGGGATGGACACGTTTTCGGAATCTAAAAAAACGGGCGGTCAATAATACAACTGACTTAAAGATTAATAGTCTGTATTCTAACCTCATATGTGAAAAACGATTTATAATAGGTGATAAATTGGATATTTTAATTTTTATTTTGTCAATGACTGCATTAATGTGGGGTTTCAATGTGAATCTTTTATCGAGGAGTACCACCAGGTATTTTGTAGAAGAGGTTTACCATGGATTTTGTTCCTTGGATTATGATATCTGTTGGATTTTAGGGACGGCGGAGAGTAAAGATTTTGCAGATACTCTTAGGTGGATTAATTCTAACTCTCCAATTCTGAGTCCATTCTACATAACTTTCTTGCAGGTGATATAAAGCCAGTAATATTTCTGAGTTTGTAGCATACATTGCTACATCATTTAGCGTATAATCATCATCGTCTCCTTCCGATGAAAAGTCATGGCAGTAAATATTAAATAAAGTGGAGGAAACTGCTGATCCTTGAGCAACGCCTGCGTTGATTTTGAATTTCTTGATGTTACATTGTTGATTCAAACTACAAATTCTCTGTTGGAGATTAAAATTTGATTAAATATTCAGGAATACCCAGATCATTCAATTTGTACTGGACACCTCTATGCCAAAATTTTTCGTATTCATGGCTCAGGTCTAATAAAGCTGAAGTTGTGTGCTCTTTCCGGTGGAAACCGTGCACTATGCCCTCCGTTAATCTTAATAATTGGGGCGAGGTTGAACGATTTGGTTTTAAACCGAATTGGAAAGGCAGAGTTGCTTTAGAGATTGTTAGGAAATGATTGAGCTTTTTCAGAATCAACTCCTCAAATATTTTAGATAGAGCGGGGAGGGTGTTTATGGGTCTGTAATTTTCAAGAATTTTAGGATCTTAGTTAGGTTTAAGCACTGGTAGGATTACAGCCTTCTTTCACTTTGGATTACAATATTAATCCACGCGAACATTCGCGGTTCAGTTTCTGACCTATGCTGACATCGTAAATACGATTGCAATCGATGCGCTGAGTAGTTATGCAAAGAACAACAGTGAAGAAATGTTGCATAGAAGAAGGATCTCGCTTTGTCCCATATGAAACCAGAAATTGGAAGGACGTTACAGAGAAAATCTGTGCCGACAGCAATAGAAACACGCGGGAGTCTTCTACTGGGATAAGAGAAGTCGCCAAAGGATTACGTGGGACGTTATCTCCGTAGACGTCAAAGAACCAAGAACACTTGACAGTACTTTTTAAATCGTGTCCAGTGGGAGTGCTCGGAACACATTAAGAAAATTGTGTGAGACGTTCATCTGTTGTTGGTATTGAAACACATTCAGAATAGAGATTCCAGATGTTTAAACAATTTTATTAAGCTGCTTTATTTAAAAAACGCAATGCAAAGTATTTCAATTACACAAAACATATAGAGCACAGGACATTACAAAAACAAACATTTACTCCCATTTATTTGAGAATATTTGTTTCAAGGAGTAAATTTGTTGTGTAGAATTTCACAAAATTTGTAATATATCAACGTTCTAATAAATTTAATAGTATTTTGTATCTAATCATAGTTTTAGATACCATTAATCACTAAATTTGAGCAAAAATACTATTTTTTTGTAAAATATTGTTAATAAGTTTTTTTAATGGATTACAAATACAATCCACGTGAGCCCCTGCGTTCCAATTTTGAGAGCAACCACTGAAGGATTAAACGCAATAACTATTTGAAAAAGCTGATAATACTCTCACTCATTTAGGCATGCGTAAGCCAAAACGAGAACTCAACTTAATTACTAACATTGTTAAAGACTTATTAAAACACAATAAAAAACATTATTGCAACTTCATACTATCACTCAACACAAGAAATAACACAGTATGGTAATTTACAAAAAAACTCAAGGTAAAAAAGGTCTCTTCTTTAAGTACATCCTCAAGTAAACTTCGTGCTTGCGAATCATTTCGAAATAACATTCACTGAGAACACGAGTTTCCGTTCGGAATGTAATACTTTATCACAAGCTACACATTTAACTATCTTTGGTGCGTATCAAAGAATACATTATTGATCTCCCGCTGAAAATTCAAAAATCATAAAGAATCTCCTAAGAAAAAGCATCAGGTCACGAGATAAAAACGTTGCATTAAAAAAATCAATCCCCAACAGCAAAAGCGTACTTAAACAAAATACTTAATTCACATTTTAGAACAGGTTATTTCCCGCAGAAATGGAACCACGCAATTATCATTCCCATTACAAAGGCAAACAAAGACTTATCGTAACTGCCCAACCAATTTAATGACAATTCTTCCCGAACTACTCGGCAAAATCATATTAAAAGGAATGAAAAATTATATTAATGGCACAAATGCCGTTCTTAGGATACACTGAAACAATTTCAACGCAACAGCAGTACTTAGGATTTCGAGCAAGTATTTTCCGCTTTTTAAGAAAACATCACACTCTACTTTATTGACATCACGCACGTTTATGACCAATCTTGGCACCAAACACTTTAATACAAAAAAATTGAAATACGCAAATCAAAATACTCAAAATCAATATAACCAGTTTTCTAAAATTTAGAAGTTTTTCAGTCAATGTCAGGAATCATTTATCCAGTCCATAACAATAAACGCTAGACTTCACAAAAAGGGTCTCAACTACCTACCCTTTTCCAAACTCTATTCGCTGATCTACCATACCTAATAAAATCATTATTGTTCAATTTTCCAATACCACATTCCTTTCTGGAACAGCTCCTTTGAATAAACAACAAAAATGCACCTTTCGTTAAACCAGCGCCACCTGGACTGCGAAATTTAAAATTCAGTTAAAACTTAACAAATTGCCACTAAAATAGTTTTCATAAGACCATACTAAATAAAATGTAACAGAATGATAACCCTAACAAAAAACAGAAATCTCATAAATACCTAGCAAATAAGAGAAATCATAAATGCTGATGGATGCTGATGGATGTAATAAGCAAATTCTACAACTAGGACCATTAATTTTCAGAAGGACCCGAGTACAAATCAGCCATAGATATTTTCAAGACAATTTTAGATCAGATATGTTAAAAATGTGAAATATTTAATCGACTCAAATTTTCTTAAGTGCAAGGTTTTAGAACAGGAAAAGCACATATTGCCGTCTTAGGAATTTGGAATGAGCAGAAATAGTGGATGGTGAGGAATTTTTTTTTGAGGAGGTCAGGAAATGAATGGCCAATTTTGTCGTTAGAATTATATTTTTAAATGATATGAAATGTTTAGTTAGTTGGAGTAAAAATATTTTCCAGTGATTTTGTAGTCCCTATAAGGTTTGAAAACTTCTCTACTGATATGAAAAACATAACATCAGTAGTGGCACTTCTACATATGTAGTATATTATTGAAGGAAATGTATTGTTCTAGCCTGATTATGGGCATAAACCTGTCCTCAAAACGTCGTAATTTTGCAAATGTAATAAATGATTATTAACTGACATTAACTGCACTGAATCTTTTCGTCAACAACTGATGAAAATTTTATAATAATAATATAACTATAAGAAACAAAACTACAAGAAATTTCATAGAAACGGAGACATCCAAGAGAAATCATAATATTCAAATAATCATCAGAAACAATGAACCACCTCATAACAGATCCAGAAATGCGCCAATTTATCGTATATTCATCATCATAATCTCACTAAAAGTATTACTGACCAACATTTCATCCTGAATCTTGGACTGACAATTAGACTTGCTAATATCATAAGTCTATACTCAAAATGGAAAATGATTTTACAGAATAGTCTACAGAATTCCGCTAATAAACCAAAATGAGTTTTTTTATATTACAAAACAATGTACATCACTCACCTGACTAATCGCATTATTAATAAACCAGACTGTGATAAATTTTAATGTAACTTACTTGAAATATAATATAAAAGAAATGTATAAACTCAAATATGTAAAAATAACTACTGCACGGAAACATTTGGAAAAAATCAAGCTTTAACCCAAGATTACAAATTGAATACTTCAACGGTACGTTAATGTAGAAATTGTTTGTACAAAGTTAAATCATAATGTATTCATTGGCTGAGAAGGCCAGAAATGGTCTTTCAGGACAGTACACTAAAGTAAAACTAAGATATAGAATTATAACAATGAAATCCTAATTACTAATTTCAGTACTGACTTCTATCAACACAGTCTAATTACTGAGTATTGTTCAAATGACGTAGGATTATAAACAGACATTAACCCTTGACTTTCGGAAACTTGCCTCTCAAGCTGCTCAGAATTGTGGGCTCGACCAAACGCCACGTTAGGCACGTTCAGGCCGTCCTGCTCCACTCAACCCTAGTCTGATACCATGCAAAGCAGGCGGCCGAAAGCGCGAGCCTCCGCTTTGAAGTCCCTGAATGGTCACGAGCCTGCTACTAGTCCTCCTCCATGCTGCTGTCAACTGACTTTGTTATTAAGCGCCGTTCATGCCCATTACTCCCCCCGCTCCCCCGCCTTTTTTTCCAAAAAATACCGTTGTTCCGTGTTCAGTGGAAACGTTACTTTTCTAAAAGAAAAAAGAAT
>CAXIVR010001546.1:0-47148 GCA_964035755.1 Teleogryllus oceanicus
TATTATTATTATTATTATTATTTCATTAATATTGTAAAATGTGTACATTTCAAATAAAACTAAATAAAAATTATATCCAAATATTATTCAGGCCTCCCAGAATTCATTTTTCTAACAAAATAGGCTTGGCGTACAAAGTATGCCGCGCGGGAACTTCTGTGACAAAACATAGCACGAGGAACAAAGGATTAATTGTCTTCACTTCAAACAAAATTATGCAAAGCTTATCGTTTAAAAAAATATGCATGACAGTAGTTAAAGATTAATGTTTTAGAACATATCTCATTAAGGGAAAATCTGTCATCAGCAGATTCGATTTACAATGTTTTCTTCTAATTTCGTAAATACAGGGTTCACCGAATATGGGTCTGCGAAAACATTTACATAGGCATTCTTCTCTTCCAAGAAAAAAATAAAAAAAATATTCGAATCCGTTTTTGAAAAAACTAATTCTTTAATATTTGCTTATCTTTCGCACAAAATTAGGCGAAAATTATTCACATTTTCTAAAAATTATACGGATTGTCGGACAGACCAACAAACGGACAGACGGTGGATTGATTGATTGCAAGTGATTCCAGGTGCGTCAGCTGCTAAAGTCATTAGTTCCGAAAGTGTACTGTATGTTTCTTGCTCGGGAGGTGGCGGTGACCTTGCCCCGCTGGATGGCGAGATCCGGCGGCGAACTACCGTCCGCTTGCGAGGTTTTCCCCACCAGGTATCTCCCTACAGCGCGGCACGCCCCAAACGACACAAGTTCGAAGCTCCCGACCGGTTTTCCGGCATATGTGGTAGTGTAGAGCATGCAAGTGTAGGATTGTGTAAAGAGTGAGGATGGGACAATGAATGAGAAGGAAAGATTGCGCGCGGTCCATTGCCCGTTTGGTACGGTAATGCTGCGGCATTCGCCTGGTATTGATAGGAGAAACCACAAAAAACTACCGATCATAGTAGCCGGCCGCTAGAATTCTCCTCTAAGCAGCAACAGAATTAGCCAGAACCTAGCTATTTGGCTACTGTCGAAAATCCTGCCACGATCGGGACTCGAACCCGAGGACCTCCCGGTCAGAGGCACTGCAATTACATCAGTTGATGGAATGAGCCACCTCTGTCGGTGTCATCTCCCGGACGGCCGGACGACACATGGACGGATGACGGCCGGACAGACGGGTGGACAGACGGACGTGACAGATTGGCACATGAATGGACGAACCGAATACATTTTGTTTAAAATCAATTTTTTGGAATGAAGGCGTCACAAATATAAATTCTGACTTACAAGGTTTTAGAGGATGAAATTTATCACATTTAGAAACATTTATCACATTTTTCGATATTAGGGCCCCACATTACGATTTTTCTTACGGAATATCGCATTCTGCTGCTGCATTGCAATTCTTTCACTTTACTACGGATGTATGTAGTAGGCGAGGAATTAAAAAGCTCAGTTGATGAACAAAGATTTAGAAAATAATAAAACACCTATACCTAAGTTCGAGGGGGAGGCTGTGAACTGTGTAAAGGTGACTGCCTCACTATACTGCCTACCTATATATATATATATATATATATATATATATATATATATAGTGACGTCACGGGATTATACGAACCCGTAACGCCACCATAAGCCACTAGAAAAGACCAGAAAACAGAGAAATAGGGATGCGCGGCGGACGATGGTCCGAGAAGGCGACATCTACCCGCAGGTTTTCGCACTCCGATGTCCAAAATTAGCGGATAATATTTTCTCGAGAGGCCGCGAAGGAGGAGAAAATTCACCCCTCCAGAAATTTTTCCCCAGGCAGAGACGCATAAATACCGCGACGCACTTCCGAAGAGCTCTCTTACAACTTCGACAGCGAGGGCGATTCAACTAAATTCTTCAGCGATAGTAATTGGTTAGTGTAGGAGTATAATTTTACGCTTAGTTAAAGCTGATTTTAAGAAACGCGGTAATAAGTAGAATTCAGAAGCGAAGTGCATGTACATTGTTAGCACTAACATCACGCGAGAAAGCAAGCGATGTGATCGCTTGAACCTGAAATAGTTTCATAATCGAAGTAAATTCGCGCAGAAAGACTCTGAACGAAGTCCAGTATTTAATTTTGTACGCCACGACCACGCACGCTCAAAGTGTGTATGTCGGCCGAGTGCTAGAAGTAGTCAATTCAAGCACGTTAGTTATTTAAAACTGGTAGCGCGAGCAACGGGTACGCGGCAGGCGGCAGAAGGACGACTCCAGTGAACACTCAAGCGTAGGTGAGAAGGACTTGGACCAATCCGTCGATGGTACGAGCCCGAGATCGAGAGAAAGATTTGGAATTTGGACGTGTGGCGGCATCCTGAGATCGAGCGAAGGAAGTGGTGTAACCGCGGGACATCGAACCAGTCAAGTGACGTGGCGATGACTGCAGCGACCGAAACCCCAAGGTTAACTGACGGCGAGCGGGAAGGAGGTGTCGAGGTAAAGAACTGGCAACTTCTATGCGGCAATTTTTTGGGAAACCGTATAGCTTTAAATACCAGGCGAAGCGTCCTATAATAGGTGAAAGTTCCAAATAATCACTGGGAAATATTTCGAATGTATGAGCGGCAGTTTTTGATTTCATTCGCTGTACGCACCAGTAAATTCGTTTGAATGCCATACCTTGTACAACTTTTCTAACGTAAATTATAATTTTTCATGTAATGTAAAAGTAATCTTATTTGAAAGTCATTGTTTCCATTGTATGATGTTAGGGATAATCAGTTGCTATAATTTTTGTAAAGGGTACATTGATTTAGTAACGTGTGTGTCACGTTTATTCTTGTGTTAGAGTTCACAGCATTGTGATAAAGGCGCAGCTCAAGGCTGATTCTGTGAAGTCTATAATAGAATAATTGTAAAGAATCACTTAAGGGCCGTGCAGGAGAAACTTAAGATTAACAAAAGCTAAATGAGGTACACGAAATAATTGAGAAAGAGGTAGAAGCATTCAGGCAGTCAAGGTGACACCTATACATTCTTTTGTGGTTGTGTTCTTTCTGTTCTTTTTAGTTTCTGTTTTTTTTGCAGTGACCATCTACACAAAGTACATACTTCATTGTATATTTGTGCCACTGTGTAATTTGTTTTACTGAATATATGCTCATTTTACCAGAATTTTACATAATTCATTGTGTCAAGGGTTCAGACCTTGGAAGGTAGTAGGTGGGCGTGTTATATGATATATATATATATATATATATATATATATATATATATATATATATATATATATATATATATATTCAGAGCTGCCTCTGACAAGTCATCAGCTGTTACGGTGCCATCCAATCAGGAGTTTACACGTCACTGCAGTTGCGCCACTATGGTGGTGTTCAACTTTCCGACTGCATGACATCGTAATACTGAATTTATGTCATAAGCAGCTCTGAATAAATCCATGTATAGGAACGTGTACCAGAGACGAACGGAGTTCTGCGATTCGGTTTTTGCGAAATGAAGGCGTGAAACATATCGACATTCTTCGACGAATAAAGGTTTAGTATGGTGATGCCTACTTATCACAGCAGCAAATGTACGAATGGTTTCGGAAGTTCGCAAATGGTGGGAGGTCCGTGGCTGACGCTCCGCGCCTAAGCAAGGCACATCGCGGTGATTCCAGAGACCACTGTAGCTGATGTCGTGTCGGAAAAAAACGCCGAGTGACATTAGACGTCATTGCAACAACTGAGCACATTTAGTCACGGATCAGCACACCACATTATGCATGATGTGCTCCTATTTTGTAAGATACAAAATGGGTTTCGCGACAACCGATTACGGAATTGAAACAGAGTCGTGACATGCGTGAGAACTTTTGAGGCACTGACCTTGGCGGTGTTGCTTGACTTTTGTAAGTCGTTTTCCTTTTATTTTTAAGAGATTGTATAGGACATTTTCAAAGAATCACTACGTATTCAGAATCCGAGCCCTGCTCCTTACAAATCTTAGAACATTTGTTGCTAAAATACAATATTTCCAAGCAAATATCAATATAAATTTGACAAATATATCTGCATTTCATACAGCTATATCATATACCTACGATGAAAACAAAAATTCAGTATTTCACATAAATTCAGCTCGCGTCTCGCGGCGCGGAATATCATTGTTGCATTTCAATTTGATATTCCCTAAAAGCTAGCAATTTTTACTTTCTCGTTACCGCTACGGCGGTAAAAAGAAAATTAGCCAATGATGCGCGAAAAAACGGAGAATTTTTGCAGAAAAAATATCTTACAGGGCCCTGTCAACAAACAAGTACTAACAGTTGCTATGTTTAGAAAAAGAATCCATGTTTGATGGGTCTTTGATATCTAAAAATTGAACGTCCGTCGGTCTGCCTGTACGTCTGCCATCTATTCATCTGCTCGTCCGTCTGTGAATAACGCTATTGGCAAAACTGTTTTGCCAAATTTCTCAAAATTGTTATTCCTCAATCGGTCTGGCAAATGTCACTGCCCCTTACATTTGAAACCGATATTTTAAATTTTGGGGGTACTTTACATGAAACGCCTGGGACAATTTCCATATTTTCAAAAAAATGGCCGTGTCGTTTTTGATTAAATTTTGTTGTTGGATATTGCAAAAGACGTTTAATTTGATTTGATTTGATTTTTCGTGTTTCCGGTCACGTAAACTGCTTTGGTCATTAGTCCCGTTAGTGTAGTGCATGATTTTTCTCGGATATGCGCGGTGATCTTTCCCCAATGGATGGTGAGATCCGACGCCGACCTACCGTCAGCTAGTGGGGTTTCCCCCTAACCAGGATTCTCCCACCAGTGGGGCACCGCCCCAGCCGGGACAAGCTCTAAGCTCCCGACCGGCCTCCCGGAATATGTGGTAATATAGTGCATGTTAGTGTAGTGTGTGTGTGTGTAAGGGGAGAGGATAGGACAAGGATGAGGAAGGACAGATCGCGCGCGGTCTGTGCCCGTTTGGTAGAGTACTGCTTCGGCATTCGCCTGGTGTCAAAGACGTTTAAGAGGATGGTGTATGACTCATTTTCGTTGAAAACTCTGAGTTTTCGAAAATTGCCAATAATTCAAAATTGCTTCGACGCCATCCTACAATTACAATGATGAAGATATTTTCCTTAGTGAATCTCTTCTTTAAAGATAAATTTTGAAATAAGATCGTGTACATTTTTTCGAAAATTTGAATACTCTTGCATAATTTTGCTGAAAATACGGCGAGAATGTACGTGCTGCTTTAGACATTAGTCCATTAAATTCAGACATTTCGGAAGCACTGCGCAAGTACATTGAGTGTGGGAGGATAAATCGAAAATGATTCAGTTGAATCATGGATAATAAATAATATTTTTTAAAAATAATTCCGGCTTTCATGTGACTCAACCTCGTGACTTACAATTGGACCTCAAACCCAAATTAATTTTATGATCGTGATACAATGCATACCAAGGACGATTTAAATACAAAATAGCTTTTGCAAACAAAAATTTGGGGCTGGGCAGGTCAATGATTTAAGCCATCTTTACGTTAACGTTAATTAGCGTCTATTCACAAAATAGTAATTAAAAATTGAATGTGACAATCACAGTTTCTGATTATAGAAAAAAAACAAAATTACTATTAATATTTCAGAATACTCACCATTGTTTTGTTAAATAAATCTAAATTCTTCGCCCATTCATCCACTCTTGGTTTAATGGGGCCAACATGACGCGAACTAGCGATGGTGTTAATTGCAATCAAACTGTCATCAGTATCTGCTGAATATCTTCAATACCAGCCAAAATAAATACATCTTTGTAATCTCGGTGAGGCAGCACAACGAATTCGGCCGATTTCCAGGAATCTTCAACCTAATATTAAATCACCCAAAGCGTTTCAGTATAAATATCATCACAAAATAAAATATCATTACCAAAGTACCTTTTCAACATTGCTTCCAATCCAGCTTGGAACTCGCTTGTCCTGAAACTCTTGCAATTCCTCTGCGTGATCGAAAGTTCCCAAGTTCCTCAAGTGAAGCAAGCGTAATCTTATCTTCGGGGCAATTATGGTCAGATATGTTCAATTTGTAACCAATGACGTGGTTTCAGGGCTGGATTTCGCAAATTTGTAATTTAGGGAACTGTACAGACCATATACTTAAAATACACAGGGAAAATTTTTTCCCAAAGAGTAACAACAGGAATCTAACGAGAGAAAAAAGCAAAATCTCCAACAAAATTGTTAGTACGAAATGAGTATTGGATGATTTTCCTTAGAACAAAGAAAAAACGTTAAGTATTTTACTTTCCCGTCCTTACTTCCTAAGAGAAATCAACCAAATCGTGCCGAAAAACGGGATTTGCCAGAAAACATCTTATGCTGGGCTCTTGTAAGGGAAAAATTTAAAAATAAGTAATTAATTAGTGAGTGAAATATAGCAATTTTTGAAGAATTATTTTCTGAAAATTGCTCTAATTTTTCCTTCTTTCTCGTATGTAGCAAAAATCAGAAAAAGTTTGTGCTGGTTTAATTTTCGACAAACTGTATTTTCGATAACTGCAAAAAATGTCACAGCAAAGTACAATATTGATAATAGAGATTTTATTAAATAAAATATGTTCTAAAAACGTAGATAATTAAAAAGATCATGTACAACTTTTGGAAGTAACAAGTAGATTTCGTCTAATTTCTGCTTGAATTTATTGCAATTTGCAATTAATATTTTAAAATTCTCAAAATGGCTCCAAATTTTTCTGAATTTTTTCACGGATACGAGGAAGCTTAAACAAATGACGCATGTCTTATGTCCATTTAACTGTCCTAATTTTCTAAAATTACAGAAGTTAGAAATAATGCGAAAATTGATAATGTTGTGCACTACTAGTTATTTATACATATATTTTAACACATATATTAGCTGTTCCCTGGTGTAGGGCCCTAGACAAGTTACCCCTCAACAGTGTTTAAGTCAAGAACAATTAACAATTCACATTTGAATTGTTCTGTTGCTAACTTAAGACCTACCAAATGTCCATAAGTGAAAGCTGTGCTTCAATATAAGTTCTCTGATGTTAAGATATTTTGGAAAAAATTAAACATACGAGTAATCTTACTACACGAAGGTAATTTTAGAGATGGTTACAAGATATTGTGTCCCATAAGTTACCTTTGCTTTCATTTCTTCTAAGTTTTCCTTAGAATAGGACAATTTCATTTTCTGTAAACCCTTTTCTAACTGATTAATATTTTTGTGTATTGCAGTAACGTTTGGTGCATTTCTTCTGGATCCAATTGTGTGAAATCACATGAGTCCACGTATCAATTAGTTTGTCCCAATCATCCCTGCATTTCACATAAGTCGTCAGGTCTCACATCGTTGATTACTTCATCAAGTAAATCCATTCTTGTCGTCTCCAACTGGGGAAAACGTAGAAATTTGAAACATCATGCGTCGTTGGGTTTAGAAGTATATATACTGTTTAAAGAAATATACTTTTAAATCAGTATCAAATCATGTCCAAAAAATGACATAATAATTCAAAGCATGAAAGTCCTAGAAAACAAATTACTAACAGGTATTCACAAGAGCTAAAACCATTTATTAGTGTTTCGATTGCGAGTCCGACCTAACATAATATATTGTCCTCTACCTTACAAAAATACATCAAAAGAAAAATATTAGAATTGCATGAAAAGTATGACAGTGAGTAAGTTTGATGCGTTTACAATACCGAGGCAGAAAGACTCAATTGGCGTGAGCCGCTTTCCTTACCTTATACTGCCTCGACAAGGTCCATTGCGCATAGTGTTATCTCAACACTTTTAAAGCCATTGATTAAACTCCAGTCTAGTAAAATATCGTTTTATTACGGCCTATCGAGAAAATATTGATTAATACGATAGAGCAATATTACATACGCCCGGACAGAACGATATTTTAATTCATTTATGATCAATTTGTATATTTTTACAATCTTATACGTTTTTACTTAAGCAACCAAATTGTTGGTTGGCTTAATTGTTGGTTGGCAAATTGTTGGTTTAAGCAGGTTGGTTGGTTGCTTCCTTGCGTGACTGATTGCTCGGACTGTGCTCCAATATTTTACTAATTTTGACTACTTTTCATCTTCAGGTACCTTCTGTTTTAAATTGTTTTTACTTGTTTACTTGTTACAGGAACGCTGAAAGAGATTTATATTGCCCGAAGCAGTGGAAAAGAAGTAAATAGTTATTGGTTTAAAGACAGCTAACGGACAAACGTGCATTTTAACGGTTCAAAGACTTTTAATACATATTTGCTGTACAAATAAATTTAGTTTTGGTAAAGGTTAAACAACTAGTGAAAGTGTTGTGATAATTGTGAAAAATATCAAAATTAAAAGTTTCGTATATATTAGTAACGGAAAATTTTGAACCTGTGATTTCAAATTCACGAATATCAAAGTGGTGAATTTTGTGGCGTTTAAAGAGGTAAAGTATAGTAATCTAATTGTATTTATTAGTTTCAGCTTAGATCTATTAACTGGAAACACACTCAACACTACTCAATTAACTAATAACATTTAAATACTAATTAGAACCACATTTTTTTTATTTTTAATTAAATACGTAACTTAAATTAAATAATTTAATACACGTAAATTAAAAGATAATTTAGGAAACATTTTGACACATAATCTGATTTCTCATCTATTTATTTATTCTCATATTTGCCACGCATTTGATACGCATTCGTGACATGGCTACTATTCGCTATACACTTTCTACTCTGTACCTCTGAAATGACCTTCTGAAGCCTTCACACGTAAACAATAATTTAGATGAACATATCCGAAGGCTCGAAGAGGTCGTTCAAAACTCAGACGGTTGGCCAACAATAGGCAACACCGCAGAAACTTCAACCGTCCATCCGCAAGCAAAACACAATCATCACTCAAAACAGATTTGCTGTTTAGATTATGACAATGATTTTCATGCCTTCCAATCCTCACTACCTCCATCATCGACACGTCCACCAAAAACCCGGGACGCAAACAGGCTAGAAGCGCAAAGAACAAAGACACGTTGCGCAACTGGCCCACAAGTAAACAAGGACATTCCTACTGGGGCCCAACAAAAGGTACTAATTTTAGCTAGATAGCCATGGGCGACAAATCCCCCTGCTCAGTGGAAACTCCCATCAATTTCTGTCATGTGTGTGTTTAAACCTAACGGGAGTTTGCTGACGTGATCAGTGAATTGGACACCCACCAAAAACTCTCACCAAACGCGATACAGTCATCATCATAGGAGGGCAGAATGACATCAATTTGGTGGTCACTTTACCCTGAGCAACATGTTGACAAACTACAACGTGCCGCCCAAAGCACGAACATTGTAATTTCGACTCTGCCTTCTGGTACAACAAACCAACATTGTGCAAAGAAATTAGACCCCAAACAACAAATTAAAACTGTATCTGAGAGGCACATGTTTAAATTATTTGGCTTAACTTTCTCTCGAAAACACTTCACCCGGCATGGTCTTCATGAACCTTGTCGGAAAACTGCACTCGGTAGCAACTTGCCAAACACATCCTTACACCTCAGCAGTATCCTACCCAAGATTCATCCCCACCTACATCCCCTAGTTCTCTTCCATCCTCCGGAACCCTTTGGACCCAATTACCTTATCCCTGAATCTAATCCTTGTACTACCTCTCCATTATTCATTCCCTACATTTGTAACCCCCCCTTCCTCACCTCGTAACACTGCTGGGACACGATACTTCCTTCGACCACGCCTCGAGGTAGAAATGAGAAAATAAATAGCAACTACAGTCAGATGCAGAAAAGCATCCGTGTAGGTACATGCAAAAGATTCAAATAAATGCATCATAATGTGCAATCTCTTTCAAATAAAGTGAATTTATCGAGGCAGCATTAGAGTGTGATCTCAGTCAAATAGATGTTCTTTGCTTTACAGAACATTGGTTATCTCTAATGATCTAAACACATCAAATTCCTATTTTTACCTGCAGGATCTTATTGCAGAGCAAGAATCAAATAAAAGGGCCCCGCTTACAGAGTTCGTGTATTTATGTAAAAAAAATATTGATTCTACCTTCTTGTCAGAATTCAATTTATATGCAGTTGAAAAGTTTTGAAATAACAGTTGTACATCTTACTACGCTCAAAATTATCTTACTTGCCTCTACAGACCTCCAACAAAAACAAGCTTTAGATTATTTCAATTTCGTATAAATCTAGAGATAACTCTGAACAAAATTAGTAATCTCTTTAAATCCATTGTTGTATGTGGAATTTCAATATTGATTTTCTGAGCGAATCCCACGAAAAGAGAGCAGTTTCTCAATTTAATCCATTCTTTTAATTTAGATATTACAGTGAACATTACCTACACGGAATATCTTAAATCACAAACAGCAATAGATCAAATTATAATTAAAAACACCACTAGATATGAAATAATAACGAATAATCTAGGTTACAGTGACCACGATGCACAAATTTTTACAATTACTAATAACATGAATATTGACACATAAATAAAACACGCATGTCAGAGCATTTACTACAGTTAACATAAAGTTCTTTACGGACTACTTGCTGAAAGAATCATGGGAGGCAGTTTATAACGTTATTGACACAAATGAAAAATATAATTTATTTTTCTCAAAGCTTTAATTTCTCTTTAATGCATGCTTTCCTATTAAAAGAAAATTAAACATGTCACGAAAAAGTAATACTTGGATCACAAAGGAATTAGAACATCGTGTAAAATAAACGTACTCTCTACTTCATTTCTAAACGTCATGACGTATCTCAAGATTTTTTCTACTTTAAAAAATACAAAACATTGTTACGAAAAGTCATAAGGCAGGCCAAAATCATGAAAACGATCAGGATAATTTGAAGTCAAATAATAAACAAAATCAATGTAGAATATAATAAAAATACTACCAAATCAACTAGAAAATCCGTAGAGAATGTTGTTTAAAATATCACGATATAAATGTGAAAGATCCAGCAACAGTGGCTAATCTCTTTTCAATACTTTTCGAGAATTGCTGCCGATCTCACTAAGGTCTTCAGACACAAAATTCAAAACAGACAGTTCACCCAAATTTTAGACACAATGTTCGTTCCCGAAACTCTTCCTATTAAATTCTCAAAATAATCGGTAAACTAAAAATAAATATTCGTCCGTTTAGTGAATTCCCGGATTCTTTGTTAAAGACTTGTGCGTATGCCATTATACACCCGTTAACTCACATATTTAATGCATCTTTATGCACTGGAACGTTTCAGATATTTTCAAAGCAGCTAAATTAAGCCGCTTTTCAAAAAGCTAAAAATGAAATTCAAAATTATCGGCCCATTTTTTCTATCAGTCTTTCAAAAATATTAGAAAGACTTTTACGTAGAATAGAAACCTTTCTCACTAAACACGACGCGCTTTGAGATTGCCAACATGGATTTAGAAAATCAAAATCAACGGATCCGCAACAGTGGCTAATCTCTTTAACCAATACTTTTCGAGAATTGCTGCCGATCTCACTAAGGGTCTTCAGACACAAATTCAAAAACAGACAGTTCACCAAAATTTTAGACACAATGTTCGTTCCCGAAACTTCTTCCTATTAAATTCTCAAAATAATCGGTCAACTAAAAATAAATATTCGTCCCGGTTTAGATGAATTCCGGGTTCTTTGTTAAAGACTTGTGCGTATGCCATTATACACCCGTTAACTCACATATTTAATGCATCTTTATGCACTGGAACGTTTCCAGATATTTTCAAAGCAGCTAAAATTAAGCCGCTTTTCAAAAAAGCTAAAGAAATGAAATTCAAAATTATCGACCCATTTCTCTTCTATCAGTCTTTTTAAAATATTAGAAAGACTTTTACGTACGAATAGAAACCTTTCTCACTAAACACGACGCCTTTGAGATTGCCAACATGGATTTGAAAATCAAATCAACGGAAACAGCTATATATTCTTTTCTTAAAGATGTCGCCTCATCATTAGATCAAAGAGGTACCTATTGGATTATTTTTAGATCTCTCAAAGGCTTTTGACGTCATTGATCATGACATTTTACTTTCCAAATTACCTTCATATGGAATTCGTGGTATTGCTCTAGATTGGTTATGTTCATACCTTAAACAACGATCTCAGAGAGTTGAAATACCTTACTGGAATGCTGGAACATTACGTACGCACCTTCCCGACTCTTTGCCCGTTGCATGTGCCCTCATGGATCGATTTTAGGCCCTATTCTGTTCCTACTTTACGTAAAAGATATGCCCTCGACGATTCGAAACGGAAGAACGGTTCTCTTTGCGGATGATACGAACATCCTTTGCAATAAAGAAACAGTAAATAGTACAATATCAGATGTTTCAAATTGGTTCCGAAATAACAAATTAATAGTAAACGAAAAAACGAGAGCGTAGGCTTACGCGGCCGGAGTCATGGTTAACTTGGCTATCCGGGAGACGCGGCGTCCAGGGCACAGGTGCCAACGTTTCGGTCGCCATTCTGCGACCTTCCTCAGGGCGTAGTACTGCCTGTAGTACTGTAAACGTTGGCACCTGTGCCCTGGACGCGGCGTCTCCCGGATAGCCAAGTTAACCGAAAAGAAAACGGTTTTAATGCAGTTTTCCATTTCAAATAAACAATTCTGTGCTCCATTGAAAATGAACAGTGTATCATTGACTGATGTTAAGGCAACAAAATTTTTAGGTCTCTCAATTCAGTCAAACCTTAAATGGAACGTCCATTTAAATGATTTAACACAAAATTAAGTTCATTATGCTATGCGTTCAGAATTCATGCAAATTCAGTCAGCCTTCATACTGCTCGTCGTGTATACTTCTGCAATGTTCATTCCCGCCTGAGATATGGCATAATATTCTGGGAAATACATCTTATAGCTCCAGACTTTTAGATTACAAAAACAATTGTACGAATAATAACCAAATCCCACCCACGATGATTCATGTAAGGGAATACATTTTCAGAAAATGCCGAAGTCTGTTACTATAACACTCGACGTAGAATCATATTCATCAGGTGACAGTGTCAACAGCTCATTACAAAAATTCACATACAATACATTATTTTACAACACTTTGCCAGATGACATTAAACGATTAAATTCAATAGCAAAGTTTAAATCCAAGTAAATCGTTTCTGCTGCATAACTGTTTCTATACAATGAGAGACTATACTGAGCATCACGAGAAAAGTATGATTAATTTTAACAGTATACATAATGCATTATTTACCATTTGGACTGCATAAATGAGTATAAACAACCTGTAACAACTATTGTACTACAGCTTCGGGTCAATGACCCCATCTCGATCAGGTTTTTCGTCCAGTTTCCTGATCCATTCAGCAAATGCTGAGATGGCCCCTTGTTTTGCTTCTGGACATAAATGTAACTTCATTTTCTGTGACGTCTTTTAGAATTCAGTGGAAATACAATTATTCAAATTATCGTTTCAATAGTGTCGCGGCAGGAAGTAATAAGAGCCAAATTTTATTGCTTATTTATCCTTGAAAATATATTTTATTACATGGGAGTTTTTTTGTTTTTTTTCTCCCTTTCAAAATTCAAAATATATTGCTATTTATCCTTAAAAATAGATTTTATTACATGGGAGTTTTTGTTGTTTTTTTCTCTTTCAAAATTAAAATTTATTGCTTGTTTATCCTTGAACATAGATTTTATTACATGGGAGTTTTGTTTTGTTTTTTCTCCTTTCAAAAATTCAAAATTTAAGTAGTATATGACTTAGTGTAAGGATCATAGAATTTTGAAAATGTGCACCCAATTCACTTTTTCCCCATAGCAGTCATAGCAGTTTTTAACTGTTTTTGACGTAAAATAAATAAAAAAATAATACAAATTTTTTATGACTGAAGATTTTTACTTTCTGGCCGTTCTAAATTTTCTCCTGATAGGGCAAAGGAACTTATAAAAATGGTTCAGGTCCATTTTCAGAGAACACTCTGTAATTTTGAAAATCGTAGACAATGAATTATCAGTTGCGAAAGTTTTCTCTTAATGAAATCTCTTCTTTATGCTAAATCTTTAAAAATGTAAATGAAAATCTCTGCTTTTTTAATTGCAAATGCAAATGTTGAACATTTTTAAAGTATCGGGGAAGTTTAGTTTAGCCGTGAGGCTGATTGGTTTAAGGGAAATAGAATGGTGACATTAAAATCCTCAGTTCCACTCCCATTCTGGAGAAAAAATGTTGTTGATTGGAAACGCTTTTCAAAGTGAATGTATTATAACAGGATTTGGGAACCTACGGGTCGCTTGCGGGCCTGAAGGTTTACAGAAAATAAACAATCGTGTGTATTTTGGCATTTTACTCATTTTCATCTTCTACAATACTTGCAACTTTGCTCAGTTTTCGCCTTGTAAGAATATATTTACGGAACTTAAAGATAAGGACCGTGATTATCCTGTTGAAAAATGTGTTCATGGAATAGAACTCATTGTAAGAGAATTTAAAGTGCGATTTGTCGAACTTCATGACTGTGCAAATGAAATACGAATGTTTCAAATTCCTTTTCAACTAGATGTTCTGAGATTTTCAGACACTTTATAAATACAGGTGACTGAGCTACAAGAGAATGTTGCATTGAAAGACTCATTCAAAGAACGAGCAGTCTAATTGTGTTTTGCCCCAGTCTTCCTGAATGCTTTCCCGAATTTCGAACTTTACGAATGTCATAGTGAGTGTCTTCAGGAGCACTTAGTATGTGTGAAACTTTTCCCATGTACGAAAGGAGTAAGTCTAAGGAAAAGCAACTAAAGTCAGATGCAGCAGAAAAGCATCCGTGTAGGTACATGCAAAAGATTCAAATAAATGCATCATAATGTGCAATCTCTTTCAAATAAAATTGAATTTATCGAGGCAGCATTAGAGTGTGATCTCAGTCAAATAGATGTTCTTTGATTTACAGAACATTGGTTATCTCTAATGATCTAAACACACATCAAATTCCTAGTTTTTACCTTGCAGGATCTTATTGTAGAGCAAGGGAATCAAATAAAGCCCTGCTTACGGAGGTTCGTGTATTTATGTAAGAAATAATAGTGACTCTACCTTCTTGTCAGAATTCAATTTATATGCAGTTGAAAAAGTTTTTGAAATAACAGTTGTACATCTTACTACGCTCAAAATTATCTTACTTTGCATCTACAGGCCTCCAGCAAAGCGAGCTTGTAAAAATAAACGTACTCTCTACTTTATTTCTAAACATCATAACGTATCACACGGTTTCCACGTCTACTTCCGAAAATATAAAAGAATTTTAAGGAAAATAATAGTTCAGGCAAAAATAATGAAAAATAATGAGGATATTTTGAACGCGAAAAACAAAACTAAAGCAATGTGAACATCGTTAAAATTCGACCACGTCATCACGACATTTTGTAGAAAATGTTTTAAAGGATAATGAAAGAGAAACAAGAAATCCAGAAAAAGTTGCGAATCTCTTCAACCAACACTTTTCTAGAATTGCGGTTGATCTCACGAAGGGACTAAAACCACAAAATTAAACATCTATGCTTCCAAAAAATTTGGCACGATGTTTATTTTAGAAACTTCTTCTAACGAATCCTCAGAATAGTCAGTAAATTAAAAATAAATATTCATCAGTTTAGATGAATTTCCCGATTGTTTATTAAAAACGTGTGCACCTGCCATTATCACCCATTAACTCACATTTTCAATGCTTCCTGTCACAGGAATATTTCCATTATTTTCAAAACAGCAAACATTAAGCCACTTTTTAGAAAAGGTAACAAAAATGAAATTCAAATACCGCAGTTCTCCTTTGTCAGTTTTCTCAAAAATATTTGAGAGGCTGTTTTATACGCTGACCTTTCTTAGGAAAAACGAAGAGTTTCAGACTCACAACATGGTTTCAGGAAATAAAAATCTACAAACTGCCATTTTTCTTTCCTTAAAGATGTTGCTTCATCAATGGACCAAAATGAAGAACCCATTGGGATATTTTAGATCTTTCGAAAGCTTTTGACGATTATAACCATAACATCTCGCTCTCAAAAATTTCCTTCTTATGGAATTCGTGGTATTGCCCTAGATTGGATAACCTCGTACCTTAAACATCGATCTCAAAGAGTAGAAATACCGTACTGGCACAAAAGGACATTATATACTTATCTCTCCAATTCTTTGCCAATTGAACATGGGGTCCCACAAGGTTCGATCTTAGGTCCTATCCTCTTTCTGTTGTACGTAAACGATATGCCCTCATCTATTAAATATGGAAGAACAGTTCTGTTTGCCCATGACACGAATGGTCTTTGCAAAAAAAGAAACAATAAATAGTACAATTTCAGAAGTTTCAAATTGGTTTTGTAACAACAAATTAATAGTTAAGGAAGGAAAAACTGTCTCGATGCAATTTTGCGCTTCAAATCAGCAGTCTATGCTCCATTGAAAATGAACAATATGCAATTGGCTGATGTTAAGGTAACAAAATTTCTAGGTCTCTCAATTCAATCAAACCTCAAATGGAATAAACATATAACATAATTAAACACTAAATTAAGCTCATTATGTTATGCATTCAGAATTCTTTCTAATTCTGTCAGCCTTCATGCAGCTCGTTGCGTGTATTTTGCAAATATACATTCCCGCCTGAGATATGGCATAATATTCTGGGGATGCTCATCCTTTAGTTCCCAGACATTTAGATTGAAAAGAAAATTATCCGAATAATGAAAAAATCCCATCCACGTGATCCGTGCAAGCCTCTTTTCATTGAGCTTGGAATCTTACCATTGCCTTGCCTATTTATTTATGAGTCTGTAGTATTTGTCAAAACTGACAAATTTCTTGTAATACTGATATTTATAGTTACAACACTCGACGTAGAAATCATGTTCATCAAGTGTCAGTATCAACAGCTCACTACAAGAAATCCACATACAATACATGTACGTTACTTTACAACTCATTGCCAGATGAAATTAAACAATTAAAATTGGTACAAATTTAAGTTAAAAGTAAAATCTTTTCTGCTGCAAAACTGTTTCTATACAATTAGAGACTATACTGATCGTCAAAAAAAAATAATGTTTACTTTAACAAAAACAAGATATAGTATAATGAATTAGTCTACATTTGCATTATATAATTTAAAAAAGACTCAATATGCCTGTAACAAATAATGTACTTCCGGTCAATGACCCCCATCTCGATCGGGTTTTGTCCATTTTCCCTTATCCATTGAGCAAATGCTGAGATGGCCCCTTGATTTGCTTCTGGACGTAAATGTAGCTTCACTATGCGCACGTTTTGTTGAACTTTCCTTTTGCTTGTAGTGGTAGTAGAGCTTAGGGTGAGTTTCTATTTTGTTAACAATACAGAAAAATCAAATCTGTTTGTTACTTTACCGTTAAAAATAAGTTTTCTATAATTTTGCAACGAAAATATCTAGTTTTTGAAATATTAATCCCTCGCTTTTTTAAATTTATTATTATTACTATTATTTTTAATCTTTAAACTATTAATAAGTAAATTGTTGGGAAGGGATTCTGAAACTCAAGAAAGTGTGCAGATGATTTTCTCCCCATACGTCACATACAGTTTTTACCATTTTGACTAAACAAATAAATAAATAAAAAATCCAGGATGCGATCGAGGATTATAGACATTTACACGAAGTTATAAGGATGTGCACAACCAATACCAATGATAATATTGTGAATCTGGCGTCCAAGATATAGGCTCAAGCATCGCACTGACTGTTTCTGAACTGTTCATGTATTCGTATTTATTGTCTTCGTAAATAAAATTGTATTATAGAACCCTTAATGTGTTTCTTTGCCATATTATTGTACGTAGATCCCAAGCTTATTTGACATAGTACTAATAAAATTATTGAAGTAAATCTTCGTATTTTAAATTTGTTAAATAATAAGTACGTTGAAGGTATTGGAGGTTTGACAATGTGGCCGCAGTTACAAAACGTTGAGACCCTTTATTAACATAGCGATTACAAATAATGCGAGAAAGTACGTGCATTACTGGTATGTAGGATTATTGGTATTTGCTGATGATTATCATTTGTTAACTTCAGTCACACACTTCAATATTTTAGATATCACGTAAATGAGAAAGTTATTATTGATCGAAGTATTCTGAGTTCGTAAATAATCTAAGGATTTAAATTATAAATTTAGTTTCGAAAGTTCTTCAATGATTTATCAGGTGCAACAAGGAATAATAAATATTTTATAAAATATTTTTAAAAATATAATAAAAGATATAGAATGTAAAGAAGACCTCGGCCGCTAACAGAATGTAAATTAAAAATAGAAGAGCTAAATTCTCAACTCGACAAGAGTTGACACATGTCCTGAAGCGACTGTGACCAAAATCATGCTCTCGAACATAAATTATAATAATAATAATAATAATAATAATAATAATAATAATAATTTAACTTTATAAACTACTATTTAAGTAAATATTGACAAAATGTATTTACTTTACGGCTTTGCATAGCACGAATCTTAGATACATTACCCTGAACTGTTTCTGATATCCTCTGTATTCATTGGCTTTCTTCTGTATTGCCATCAGACGATCATTTATTTTATTTAATTTAGCTTTTGCCTCTTCTGGTTTGGATTTAATATCAATTAACCAGGGTTTCTGTAAACATTCAATGCAGATTTGTTTCCAAAATACGTCAATTGTGTCTCCTTTCCATTACTTACACACGCCGTTTACTTACACTGCTTCATCTTTACATCACCAATTTCAGACATTAAAGCATTAATATCTTTGCTGAGTCTCTCCTGAAATTTTAGTATTATGGATTCTCGTTCGTCCATTTTTTGATCTATGAAGTTGCGAAGAGATGCTAATTGCACATTAAATCCCTACACAGAATAAATTTAAATAAAAATTTACAATTTCTGATTTTTCAAAGCAATAAACAATATCAATTACGTACCAGATATTGTGCAACTTCTTCGGACTGACAGGGATACCATATTCATCAATCAGATCTACACTTCCTTACAAATCAAGGGTAGTCTCGAAGGAATCAGCCTAAAATACGGAAACATATTGTAATAAAAATATATTTTCCGAATAAACTTAAATGTATGTCAGGTCATTCATTGAGAAATCTCTTAATGTTTAATCATTGCAAAAATATGTTGTGTTACAATGTATTTCAAGAGAAGAAATATTAATTTTAAACATGTAACGCTAGAAAAACAAAACTGGAAGTACATTATTTTCATGACCACCCAAAACAAAATTTCTCTTTGTATTTCGACCAACCAAAATGTTAAATCAAAATATGCTCTGTATGTATGTATATATATATATATATATATATATATATATATATATATATATATATATATATAAGTCCATAAATATATTGTAAAATATTGAAAGTTAAGAATTTGGGAAGAACATTTCTTTCAAGCTATACAAACTGTATTCATTACAACATGGAGGTTAAGATCGTAAAATATTGAAAAATCACCCCATTATTTATAAATATTTCCAGAAATTCAATACCTCATATGCAATACTTTTAAGTGTAACTTATTTCCATTTATTATCACTATCTAACTAATTATACGATTATTCATTTCAATGTCAAATTATACTAATAATTACGAACAAACAATTAGCTTTGGATATGGTAAAGGCTATGATATTGTAAAGGGTTAAACATATCATTGTTTAACCCTCAAACATTCATTGTTTACCCTGTTTTTGAAGTTAATGAATTTACGGATACTCCAGCACATAAAAGTACCTTCAAAGAAACATTTATGTATTTACCTTCAACAACAGTCATTTGACTGATGCGTCAAAATCGCAATCATTCATCATCCAAATTTTCGCATACTTTTCACTTGTCACACGCCTACAGAAAAATAGACTAAACAACTACTCAATAATTTGATGGTTCAAGTGATTTATACCTGATAATTCAAACAAGTTTCTTTGTGCCAGATTGATAATAAAAAAGTGCAATTGCATTGTCTGCCATTGCAAGGCTCCCATTAACATCCTTCCGAAGCCATTGGAGAAGTTAGTAAATTCCCTAGACATTAATATGGCCGAGGAACTAACATACGGATTATCCAGGTCACATGAATAAAGAAAGACCTTTAGATTTCAATGCGCAGGGAACAAGAGCAATTTTTTCAAAACAGGCTTCTCGTATTCGTACGTGTATATATGAAGTGTAGTGAAAGTTATCTAATGCTACCGAAAATAGATTTCAAGACTTCAACGTAAATCGTTTTGGTTCCCCGATGCCGACAAAATGTTTCCATTTTTCAAAAGTCCGTGTCCTGTCCGTATGTCTTTCTGATGTCTGTCTGTCATCTGTGAACACTACTTTTTTCCAAACTGAATACTCCTCCGTAAATCTGCGCCGCTAGCCGAATTCGTTTATTACGCTCCCTGAGTCACGGAGATAAGCGAATTTGCGAGACCCTCGGGTTTCTGGGTGGGTGGCTGGCTAGGAACTCCGGAATTTAACGGCGCTGAGCCCCTGACCGAAGGGATAAAAGACACTGACTGACTGCGACGTGACGAGACTTGACAAATAAAGTCTCAGTAACGGAGGATTACTCCAGGAAGCGCTCAACGCCTAACAAAGCGTAAAGAGACGTGTTGCGTCAACGACGCAACAATTTTAAAAATCTCGTCTCACTCGAGCCTCCGATTTTAAGTAAGTTTTTCATTTGGGGCGTACTTGTCACACGCGCGATATTGAGTGAAATCTGTGCAATATTAAAAAATAATTAAAACAAGAATTTCACGACTTCAAATCCTTTCTTAAAACTTTTAATTGGTTTAGTGTTCAACGTAATGTAACAGATGACAGAAATGCTTTTTACTTTCCCGTATACGTACGTATATATGGTGTAATAATCGTTGAGTAAAATCGTAAAAATGAGAGGAACGGGTCCTGCAACCTAGCATACAGCAGGGTAATGCGGCCAGATGGATACATTCGGAGATGGGCGAAAGTGCGTTGAGCCGTGAATGATTGCAACTGTGTAATTTTTCTTAAACAATTCTGAGGCTTTGAAATTTTTAAATTTGTGAACAGAAAACGCTAAAAGTATTTTAAAGGTTTAGGTAGGCAATATAAAGCCTTTTAAATCCCGGAAAAATTTTATCAGGATAATGAGACAGAATATGAGGTCATTGTAAGGAACGATCAAAAAAGGTCTAATTGGACGTTATCATAATCTCCAAGTAAAAAAAATGGAAACGAAATATCACAAACGCGTCGATGCAAATTTCGCAACGCTAAAACAACGAAACAGGATTGCTTTAGCTCGAGCGGGTGTCCCCGAACTGACTGACTTTTACGTGAACTGAGTGAATTTTGTGCTCGTCAAGAGCAACAGATCGCATGTGGTGATGATCCTGGCTCCCAAATAAAACGGACTGAAATTTCCGGATTGCTATATAATGATGATTTGGTTGCATTTTCCCTCCATTGAGGTTTACAAAAGGTTTAACCACGTTTGTAAAAGTTCAAAGTGAGGCTTGGGGAAAAACAAGTAAAGATTCAGAAAAACCCGATCTGAAAATGTGTTTTATTTGAGAAAGAAAGAGTTGTAATTATACTTGAGCTCATCATATCCCAGCATTTAAAATCTTAACAAAATTTCTGTAGAAAAACTTGGAAAATGGGAACTCGAGGACAGGGTAATTTTAGATAGAGCTGCGAGAAGATATCCTGGGATTGGCGTCTGAAAGTACCCGTTGCCAACTTAACCTAGAATGAGAATGTGAGATAGTCTATACCTGGAAGGATGGAAGAGGGGTCTTGGTGTCGGATGCAAACTATTGAAAGATACATTTCAATAGTATCTGTGGTTTTTTGGAGATTGCATTGGATGTCTCATCTATCGGACTGGATCCCACCTTCTCTAGATTTCTTTGCCACCGAGTGGGAAATGGGGGTAGTGGCTAAAATCGATGAGAATGGGGAAATTTTTAGGGAAACAAACGCTCTCAGAATATAATAAGAGATAAAAAATTTCTTATGGAAATAATTAGGATGTTTTTAGGAATGGTTTTAGACATTAGAAAGGTAGTTATTGACTGGAAAAAAAGTAAACTAAACCAACTAGCAAAAAGTGATCCGGATATGGATGAAAGGGTATAGCCGAATAAGGCGGTAAAAGTGTCCCAAAAAAAATCGATAATCACAATAAAGTATACAAGTTTTTATGACAATCATTTATTCAGTAATTTCACAACGTTTCGTAACTCGTTTTGTTACATCTTCAGATGCTAAACTAAGTAGGGAACACAGTTGATACCACTTGTGGTATCAACTGTGTGAAATAAGTATTTCGTAATGTTTCTTGAATGTTCTGCTGACGTGGTAATTCAATGGGATAGCGTTCCTTACTTAGTTTGCACTGATGATGTAACAAAACGAGTTACAACGTTAATACTGAATAAATGATTACCATAAAACTTTGGATACTTTTATAAACATACTATTGACAATCAAGAAGAAATATTGATTTACCAAATCGATAATCACGATGCTCATATGAAGAGAATACAAAATAACGTAGATTCACCAAAAACCAGCCTCATTGGGTAATATGTTACAGAGATAAAACGACAAACGTGTTTTGCATATTTTATTTTTTCCCAGCATCTATTGCGTGTATCAGGCTGAAAAAATGCAGAGCCGGAAAACATAGTTCAATTTGAATGTATTTTGTCAATGAATCTTGACGCCAAATTCGTAAAGAAAAAATTTAATTATTTTCAGGCTGCCCATGAGGCTGATTTTAGGTGAATCTACATCATTTGTATTCTCTTTCATATGACATCCATTATCGATTTGATTGGGGACTTTTTCACGTCTTATTCGGCTTACGCTTTGTATAGTGTGTTATGTGAAGAGAAGGTCCTGTGTGACGGACGATTTCATGCGTGTCTCTCTCTTGTTTCATTTATTGAACCGTTATTTGTCTTCTAATGGCAGCCCCTTCAGATTTTTCTTCCATGGCCGTATTAAAATGGCCTCCTTTTCACGGTTCGATGCGATGGAGAGACAATCTGGGATCATTTCAGGATTCGATATTAGAATTGTATGGTGTTGGTTGTGTAATGGCTAAAGGCCTTCAGCCTAACCACAGTGTCTTGTAATTTGAAAGCTTAGGCTTTCCGACCATAATCAGTGTCTATTTACCTGTCAGGAAACGCCGTCCTAGACAGATTCGAATGTTTGGGCCGTCATGCTGCAAACCTAACTTGTCTGTCTTGTAATTTATTTTACATTTTGAAATAAATGGCATACTCAATTAATAAGTATAATAGAATGTTCAATTTACTAAACTTCAAGAAAATTAGTACCACTTGTCAAGTCGTCGACATTGGCTAGTCTATCATCACGATCTAGTAGCAAACAGTATATTAGGGTTTCTTATTTTACTAGTATTACTAACAATATCTTCTTCCTAAATTCTACTGCTAATTTGACTTATTTGTTTCTTAATTATAGTAGGTTTCGAAAGTGCAATTTTTTAAATTTAGATTAGAAAACTACAAAACCTTTGCCATAGCATTATCAAGAAAGTCCAGAAACGTTACGAAATCTTTGGTTGTTTTTAAGGACATTGTAAGTTTCTTCTGTGCCTTCTTTGCATCCTCTATTAAATGTTCGATCGTGCTCTTCCAATGCTCAAGTCCACATAATAGTTTAGAAAATGATAAAGATGCTAATAATAGTAATAAACAAGAACTTACCGGACCGTATCCATAAAGTGGGCAATTTACCAGTCTACAATCCGATTTTTTGTACATCATAAACCGTCTTTCCTCACTGAGAAAATCACTTCATGTACATGGCAGTATCCCTTGACATTTTTAGAAGCTCTGTATAAGTGTTTTGCGTGAAGTTGCTATAGTTCGCATGCTGGGATGGTAAATAAAATTTTGGAAATGCAATTATCCGTTTTCTAGCTGATTTCTTGGCGTTGCCTGGGTATCTTTTAATCAATGGTGTATTAACGCACCCGCACCACCTGCCCTCCTGCAACACGTTCTTTCTCTATTAGAAAGGAACCAGTAAGAAATTCCACGTATGATAAGCTCAAGCTAAACTTTTTATAGGTTACCAGTGTTATGAGGAACAGGGAAACGCAAGTGTGGTGGTCAGTTGGTGTCAGCGTTGCGCTGCACAAGTTTTGATGTGTCGAAAAAATATGTCATTGGTGAATGAGTGTACAGCTAATTCTCGTTGTATATTGTTCGTTAGGTAGGCAAAGTGTGAAGGAGTTGTATGCCATACCGATGTGGCATCTTAAATTGTAAGCCTTATTGATTTCAAAGTATCATTTTTAATACTCTCTTGTATTACGAGATCAAAGCTAATGTGTTGCTCTAAGGTATATAATTATTTTTAGATTCGATTATGCCCGCCATACCTTTTCGGCGTCTCTACGAAGCCTACCATACTCATTCAAAAATGTCCAATTTGTCACTCGGTCATGTACGTACTGTATCATGGGTTCATGTATGGCGGACATTTTTGGAACCTCCCCTATCCATTTTGATAACTATCAAAAACCATACTAATGAGACGTCATGAAATGGCCACCACACTGAAAAATATGTTTCTTTCAAAAGTTTCATAACATAAAGGAAGAGGCACAAAATTAACTCAATTTCTCAGATCGTCTTGATATTTTCATAATTTCATTTTGACGGACCTGCAATTTTGTAAATGAACCTAAAAATATTCTAAGATTAATCCTGAAGATTACGTATAAAACACACAATACCATTAACGCCAAAGAAAAAAAGGACACCTTAATGTTCAAATATTGTCATAGATTCTCCTCAGTATCTTTCTTTTAAAATATTAATACCATATGCAAAAGTCAGAATAATTATTTCTTAATTAATTTCCTTGACGAAGGACATCAAGGATAAGAGCCCAAAATTTATTGCTTATTTATCCTGGAAAATAGATTTTATTACATGGGACCTTTTTTCATTCAAAATTCAAGTAGTAAATGACTTGTGAAATGTGCACACAATTCACTTCTCCCATAGCACGTCATACACAGTTTTAAATGTCTTTTACATAAAATAAATAAATAATTATATTTCCTAAACTTAAAAATATTTTATATATATACGGTTTATTCTCGCCTAGATACATCAGCAACGGTATAGTACATATATATCAGACATTAAAGCATGACTAAAAACTATAATAATAAAAATACGACCAAATCAACTAAACCCTTAGAAATGTCGTTTTAAAATATACATATAAAATGTGAACGATACGGCAACAGTGGCTAGTCTCAATACTTTTCGAGAATTGCTGCGATCTCACGCAGGGTCTTCACCAACAAATTCAAAACAGGCAGTTTACCCAAAATTTAGACACGATGTTCGTTTCCGAAACTTCTTCCTATGAAATGCTCAAAATAAACTGGTAAACTAGAAAAATTCGTCCGGTTTAGATGAATCCCCGGATTCTTTGATTAGAACCTGTGCGTATGCCATTATACACCCGTTAACATCTGATATTGTACTATTTAAGGTTTCTTTGTTGCAAGGATGTTCGTATCATCCGCAAAGAGAACCGTTCTTCCGTTCGAATCGTCGAGGGCACATCGTTTAGTAAAGTATGCGTAAAGAATAGGGCCTAAAATCGATCCATGAGGAACTCACGTGCAATGGGCAAAGAGTCGGAAAGGTGCGTACGTAATGTTCCATCATTCCAGTAAGGTATTTCAACTCTCTGAGATCGTTGTTTAAGGTACGAACATAACCAATCTAGAGCAATACGAATTCCATATGAAGGTAATTTTAAAAGTAAAATGCCATGACCAATGACGTCAAAGCTTTTGAGAGATCTAAAATAATCCAATAGGTGCCTCGTATTGATCCAATGATAAGGCGACATCTTTAAGAAAGAAAATATAGCTGTTTCCGTTGATTTTGATTTTCTAAATCCATGTTGGCAATCTGCAAGGGCGTCGTGTTTAGTGAGAAAAGGTTTCCATTCGTACGTAAAAAGTTTTCTAATATTTTTGAAAAAACTGGTTTTGTCAAAATGACTTTTAAGCGGAATGCCGCCCTTTTTCAGAAAATGCCGAAGTCTATTACTATAACAATCGACGTAGAAATCGTATTCATCAGATGACAGTATCAACAGCTCATTACAAAATTCACATACAATACATGTACATTATTTACAACTCTGCCAGATGACATTAAACGACTAAATTCGATAGAAAGTTTAAATCCAAAGTGAAATCGTTTCTGCTGCATAACTGTCTATAAATTAGAGACTATATTGAGCATCACAAGAAAAGTAACATTAATTTTAACGATACATAATACATTATTTAGCATTTGAACTGTATAAATGTGTATAAACAACCTGTAACAAGTATTGTATTGCAGCCTCGGATCAATGACCTCTATCTCGATCAAATTTTCTTTCCAATTTCCCTGATCCATTGAGCAAATGTGAGATGGCCCCTTGTTTTGCTTCTGACATAAATGTAACTTCGTTTTCTGTGCAGTATTCTAGAATTCAGTGGAAATACAATTATTCAAATTATTTTACCATGTCGCAGAAGTATTATTCGAAGGACAACATGGAAAGAGCCAAAATTTATTGATTTTTAATCCTTGAAAATACATGGAGCTTTTTCCTTTTTCTTTTCTTTTTCTTCAAAATTGAAGTAGTATATGACTTAGTGTAGGATCACAGAATTTTGAAAAGTGACATCTAATTCTTTCCATAGCACGTCAACGCAGTTTTAAATTTTTTACGTAAAATAAATAAATAAACAAAAATAAATAAACACAAGAGTGGGACATATCCTGCTATGCATCACACAAAGTTTACAACTTTACAAGTTACAATTATAACTTTACAATTTTTTACGTTCGAGACATTCAAACGGTATGGCACTTTCAAATTCGTTTGTAGACATTAAAATGAATAATAAAATATTTTTGAGATGTTACCTATGACACGTTCTAGTGACAAATTGGTCATCTTTGAATGAGTATGGCGGTTACTTAGGACGCTGAAAAGGTATGAAGAAGTCATGAACGAAATATTTTTTATCATTCGGCAAAACATTAGTTTGAGCTCGCAATACGAGAGAGCATTAAAAATTACCTGTGAATTCAATATGACGTACTCTTCGAGACGCTCATTGAAAGTGCATACAACTCCTTCACACTTTGGCTATCTAACGAACAATTTACAACAAGAAGTCAGCTGTACTCATTCCCCAGTGGCATATTTTCTTTCGACACATTAAAATTGTGCAGCACAACGCCGACCTGTTCGCGCTTTCTGTTCCTCACAACACTGGCAACTTCTCAAAAGTTTTAGTTTTGAACTCATCACGTGGATTTTATTGCCTGGCATCTATATCCTCCCGTCTCCTCGTTCCGCTCCATCCCCGCTCACGCCCCGCTCGCCCGCTCACGCCCGCTCACGCCCCGCTCACGCCCCGCTCACGCCCCGCTCACGCCCCGCTCACGCCCCGCTCACGCCCGCTCACGCCCCGCTCACGCCCCGCTCACGCCCGCTCACGCCCGCTCACGCCCCGCTCACGCCCCGCCGCCCGCCACGCCCTGCCTCAGGAATCATTTCATTAGATTTTGTTGTTGATTTAAAACTCCATTGCATAAACGTGGTTAAACATTATGTGAAAATGTGTTATTATGTGTTAATGTCACTTTCTATTCATTGCATTTGCATTCTTTGCATGCGGTACTGTGTGTAAATTAGTGACGGTCTGAGTTTCATCGGTTTTACGGTGGCGCATGATAATTTACTAAATGATTCAATCGGATTGCAATAGTTCTTGTAGCCTTTGCGCGATTGACGCCAAACAGTCAAAGCTTTGCAACTCACCATGGTAAAATATATCTACAACAACAAGTAATCTTTCTGGAGGGGAAATATTCTGTATAAAAGTTTGAAGGTGCAAAGAAAATTCCCAAGGCTTGTGTCTCAGGTATCTCTGCAATTGACTCCATTTCAAATGATATCTTTCCAGCATTTCCTAGAACCAACAACATCTAAGGAAATGAAAATTCCATAGTAGTATTCTTACATATAAATAATCACACAATAAAATTTAATTTCTAAATAATAAAACTTCAATAATGGTTTAATAACAAACGAATACAACAAATGTTTTAATACAATTCAATCGGCAAATGTTGGTAGGTGCGTAAACGCGCTGGAAATCAGTAGGTTCGAGAATTAGAGTCGCGGTGACTCAGTGGTAGGGCGTTGACTTCGTGATCTGAAGTACTAAGGTTTAAATCCCGACACAGGTTGGGATTCGTATCTGGTGATTTCCATTCAGGGGCGGTTTTGAGGTCGACTCAGTGTCCGTTCCAAGTAAACACCAGTATCTTTCCTGGGGATAGGCGGCTGGAGCGTTGTGCTCCACACAACCTCCTTGTGCCGACGGCTACCAGTAGGTAAAGCCTCACCTTAACTCCCGCTAGCCACATCGGCCTATGTGCAATTGCGCAGAGCACCTTTACTTTACTATATTCATGAATGAAAACCCATACGTTAATTCAGCACAGGTGATTGAAACTAACCGGACATTCCTCTAGAGTGACTATAGAAACCTTTATTCTTGCTAAGTGAATAGTCAAATCGCGGTCAGTCAAGGCAGCTTGGAACACGGGAGTTTCAGAATGTTAACCCATCAGCGCCCTGTGATAGCATATGGTATCAGAACACTTTTCGATATTAATTTATTTTTCATTCGTTATTAAACAACAATCTGATACTAGCTGTGGTGAATCGTGTTCACTGATCAATGCTAAAGGTCACGCTATTGTTGATGTCACGAACGTGATTACCGTTAAACCGTCAAAACGTTTCTTTCTGTTTCGCAGTTTTCAGAAGCTGTGCCAAGGACTATGGGTGGGCGTAATACACATTTCTCATATTTATCATTTATAAAGCAATCTTAATTTGAACATATCAAAGTTAACAATATATTCAATAATAGAGTGTTAAATTCATAGTTCTTTGCTGATAAGCTTTAATAATTAGATCAATAACTATGTGATACCGTATGGTATCACGGGCAAATTGTGAACAATAGTTTAATTTTTTCCTATAATTCTTCTAAAAATTAAAGAAAAATTTGCACCGATTTTCACAAAATCTTGTTTTCGTATTTTTTTTTTAATTGAAAATATTTCACGATCTATTTACGAGCAGATCGACAGAGCTTTCTTCAATTTGGAAAAGATTGTAACATGGCTTAGGCGCTAGCAGTGTTCACAGATGAACGAACGGACGGACGGATGGACAGACGTCATACAGACGGACAGACATTTTGAAAAAAAAAACACTTTTTCGATATCAAGGGATCCCAAAACGTGTTTATTCGTTGAAATCTCGAAATCGATTTTCCACAACATTACATAACTTTCTCTATACTACGTATATACGTATGTACGAGAAAGTAAAAATAAATTTTAAAAAATCTTCAGATTTAAGTGATTTAAAGACAATTTACCAATAACATTAACATTTTTAACATCTTTAACTCTTTAAAAAAATTAATGGATTAAAGATGTTTTAGGTCCAGAAGACACAGTCTTCACTGTGAGATGGGAGAATTTGTACTGGAGCGGTTTCCATGTTCCCTATTAACTGATATGCACCTTACGTTGAAACTATTTCAGACCTGCTTTAGACGCTATTTATAGCGTCTAAAGTATCGCATGCCGGAGAACCTTTATCATACAAAGATTCCAGTACCATCGTCTTCCAGAAATGGAGTTGTTCTGGAATCTGGTGTAAACATAATTCGTGCGTTGCAAGAGCTCCCGAACCTAGGAAGGCGGATTTTAAACATTGGACCTGAGTTATGTAGTAGTCGTTAGAGCAAGAAACAACGCAATTTAAAGCGTAAATGAACAAAAGAGTGGCCATAGTATTAGAACACATAAATTACTTTTCACATTGATAATATTTTTAAGGACTGTGCAAATAAAACTGTTTTCTGCTTCTGAACTGACTAATTTTGTACTGCACTGATGAGTCTTTACAATGTTAACACAAAAATTGTCGGTTCGATTTCCGCCGACTTCACTTTCGGTCAAGAAAACACTACTCAAATGTTATGAAAAATGGCCACAAACCCGTAATTTAAACCGGGAGCGGTAGCTCAGTGCATCAACTGATGTCACTACGCGCCTCTGACCGGAGGGCCTAGGTTAGAGTCCTGACGGCGCACATTGGGATGAAATGGACTAATTCTTGGCCAAAAGTCGAAAAATAAGTTGTAACATATCACAAATTAACATGAATATAACTATTCTAATATAATCAGAGCATCATGATTCGCTATTATTACTCAAATTGGTTGTCCTGTTTTACGTACAAGTTGCTGGAAGTTGGCACCTTCTAGTAAGGTTGTATGGTGCAAGATGCCATACGCCTAATAGTACAGAATGTTTTGTTTCTTGTAGCAGTATTTCGGAGTTAGAATCGTAGTCAAGTATGGATACTAACAATGAAGGTAAGCTTTATTACTTATAATAAATGTATATGTAGTTATTCACAACGCGGAATATTCTGTGCCTTAAACATATCCTGTAAAGGTTATCATATTTTAGTTATGTTCATGTTTATATTGACTTATATCTAATATGCCGCCGTTTGCTGCGCTGAATCTAAAGTGTCACTCATCTAAAGGAGATAATGTTTTATAATTTTTAGCTAGCTATCTGCCGCCACACGAAATTTGGGTCTTTTCAAGTGTGTCATATCAATCGAAAGACCTATTCATTGTTTGGCATTCATCGAGTTAAAAGAGGCAAAAATGTGCAGTTCTCGATTATATTGTGAGTGGATGTTATGGTAATAATGTCTTTGAAGATCTTTAAAGTATTTGAAGATAAAAACAAAAGATTTTGCCCAAACTTAATAGAAGATGGCGAACTCTAAGAGCCTTTGAAAAAATTCTGAAGGGTTTTTCTGAGATTTCCTTGCCTACAGAGCAAATTGACTGAATCACACAGAGAAATCCCCGAACAGGGTGACCTGTTGTTCCCTACAGTGAAAATCTGAGGGGTCCCAACGAAGAGTCGCTGCAAATTGTCCTTCGAAAACGACCATCAGGCAGATTTGATGGTGAAAGCTGAACTTTGGCCATAGCAATGGATAGACTATAAAGGTTTTTTGTTCTATATTTGACATTAATTCATATTAAATTTTAAATATAATAACAGGAAACAGATCTAGTCAAACCTACCCAATTTGTGACGGAAACCTCTTCAAGTAAAGGATGCGACACACCCGAAAAGTGCCTAAGTCTGGTTCTTTACAATTTGGGGTAAGTCCAATCTTTGGATTAAGCTTTTAAGGGTTTCTGCACATAGTTTATAAATTTATTTAAAGTATGGCAAGTCAGAGGTGATGTAAATAAAAGTTTATTGCTAAGACAAAAGTAATTCAAAATTGTTTTGGGGAAAAAATGCATCTTCATATGGATGAGGTGAAAGATAATGGTTGCGGCTCGTCTAAGAAAATACTGCACGACGCGTCTTCTAACATGAGTTCTTTCAGAATCGCTGTTAATGAAACCAATTCAAGATTTAGGATTACCCCGGAAAGGCTGTTATATCAATACAGTATTGACCCTCATTTTGGCAAATATTGTTTGAGACTTTAAAGTATACAGGAAACTCTATGATTGGGTTTTAAGCCTGTAAATGTTCATAAAGCCTGTAAATTTCCTGTAATGTTTGTAGAAAATACTACTTAGTATAGTATTCTGCCATTTCGATGCCTGGGAGAAGCAGCTTCAAAATCCCGAAATAGTTTGTACAGAAAGGACAGACACTCACGCAAGGGAAAAACAGTAAATTCACAACTAAGACATTTTCAACCCAGCTTTGGAAACATCGGATCCCATCATTTCGACTTCAGCCTCCCGAAAAGAGTTCATATAATAAGAAAAGGAACTTCTACTGAGTAATTAAATCTTATTTGCCCTGCACCAGAATCAAGTTCACATGGAAGCAATTGAGTAAATATCTATCTTGTTGAAGTATTGGATGAGTGCTTGGGAAAAGATTCTTTCGTGATCAGAGTGAACATTACTTAATATTAATAATATGAATGATGTCTATTGCTTTAATTTTTTTTTGTTAAATGAAAATCAGGGTGAATAATTTAAAAAAAGTTTTCATACGAATTTTTAATTCCTACCTTTTCCTACCTAAAGAGTACACACATGAGCGCCATCTTGAAAATTTTGCAACAGATAATATGGTATATGTATTATATTCATAAGGTCAAGTATGTACCAAATTTCAGGCGAATTATCTTCTGATAACCGAGTTTGACTTTTGGCCGGGACAGAGCGCTTTCATCCCATAGTGCGGGGTGGATTTTCGACACGCTTTTCACCAGGTCAGTTGCCCTGTCTGAGGAGAATCTAGCGACCGGGTGCGCTGATCGGTAGTTTTTTGTGGATTCTCCGATGAACACCAGGCGAATGCCGGGGCAGTACCCTACCAAACGGGCCACGGACCGCGCGATCTCTCCTTACACACACACTTCACTAACATGCACTACCACTATTCCGGAGACCGGTCAGGAGTTTAGAGCTTGTACCGCTGAAGCGATGCCCCGCTGGTGAAGAGTCCGGTTGGAAACCCACTAACCGACGGTAGTCGGCGCCGGTCTGCCATCCAGCGGGGAAGATCACCGCCATCTCCCGAGAAAAACATGACTACTCAAACGGACTAATGACCAAAGCAGTTGAGCGCCGGAAACACGAAAACTCAATCAATCAAAGCTGTTATCTAACATCACGGAAAGCATTGCTTTTCGTCAACTAAAGGATAAACTCTGGAAGGAAAAAGTAAGTTTCTGTTAAAAATGTCTTTACAATATATCGGAAAACAAATTTGAAAAGTGAACAATATCTTTAAAGTGACCATTCTCCATACCATAGCTATTGCAATATATTTTGTTTAACAATGGCAAGTGACGATAAATAAATATTACTCTTACTCATATTCTGGTCGTCTAATGGTCCCTACTACAGTATAACATTAAAAATGCTAACAAGTCAAAATAATAATAATAATATAATAATAATAATAATAATAATAATAATATATACATAACAACAAGTTACATCTATTTACATCATTATTTTATATGCATAGAATCACATACCTTTGCAATTTAAAATTGTCTTAAGATCAGTTGATTCATTTCTTTTGTAGAATTTTCTCACAAAATCAAATCGACTGATATAGGTGTCTATAGCTTTATAGCTCACTTCAAAGTGTACTCAGTAATCCTCTTCAAACCTTCTAAATACGAGTCCTCCTCAAAAGTTTTCTGATCTACGCTGGCATCTAGCGCTAAAAGCGCTCCATTTTCTTTCCATTAATCATCGGTCTAAAAGTACAAAAGTGGCATTAATGTTCTCTTTATATATCTGAATAAAATAATTAAGTTCTAACGCTTTGGAATAAACCTGGAGAAACTGGTGACGCAGGACAAAGGTATGCTTTGGAATATGCCACGATAAAGTAGGTGGTGACAATCAGATTTCAGGAACTTAGTAAAGAAAGCTTACTTCAGGCCAAAACTGAATATGTACAATAGTGTAATATAGATACAATATATCGATAAATCTTAAATATATAAAGAAAGATGAACAGATAAAGCAAATTGTATACTTAATTTTCAGGTAATTCAGAAAATAATTTTACTTATCGTGAAAACAATAAAAGACGTGTGAGAGATAGAATAAATTGTGAGGTTGTTATGCAGTACAATATAACATACTGCTAATATTAAATACTGAATAAATTGCAATTAAGAATACTAATTGGATAAAATGCTGGCCAGCTAAGACCAACTAACGGACAACTTTGAAAAATATCACTATCAATGAGAACATGTATGAACACTCAATTTAGGAGTAGTTTCGTTACGATTTATGTTGTTAAAGCTGTGCCAACCTCGTCACAATTACACTCCATATATTACGTTTAGGTAGTAGTGACATTTTTCCAATTTAAGTTTGCACAAACATTGATACTTCGTAGATTCCACCAACATTAAAGCCGTTCATGTGAGGTCTGCTGTGCCAATTTGCTATTTTTGCTAGCGATTTACCGTTTTTGTAAATCTGCAATTAACAGTTTCGGCCTAGGCGTTTTGATTTTATTTATGATTTTATTTATTAATTTACAATTGTTTTCATCAGTTATCATTGTGAAGTAAGTTTAATATTTTAGTAGTAAAAGTAACCAAGTTCCGATTTACCAATTTTATTATAGTCATTATTAATTTTCCTGAATACTATTTATTAATAATTAGAAAATAATGGATAGCCCAACTATAACTCGCCTGTCTTAGAATTTCGTCGTTAAGGATAATCTCCTTCAGTGTTCTGGAAAAGTGGATTGTGAATTTATTTTGTGGATTGTGGAAGGTGTCCATGTCCACACACTTGTTTGATAAAGGGTGGCAGAAAGTCTTACAGGTAAGATTAATGTTTGTTTTTTCAAAATTGTATATTTTTGTTACAAAATATTATAAAGTGTTAATTAATATATTATATTACAGAAGTGTAATTTTCTTAATTAAAATAGTGATGAGTGTAGTTGTTGATTATCTTTAACTGTTAATTATCATTATTTGTGTATTGATAGTAATAAATCAATTTTCTTTTTCAAGTTATTGGGTGTGATATTTGTTTGAAACAATTATCAACGAGACAAAAGTCTGACCACACCCAAACAGAACTGTAGAGACAATTTCCTCTGAATGGAGGTGACAGTGAAATAACTTTTGTTCATAAGGGACAATTTTCAGTTTTGACTGTAGATTTGAAGGAGGTCAGAATTAACTTGTTGCTATGAACGTGAGAATATCGAAAGGCAAGTGCATTATTAATTTTCATTATGGTCAAAGCTGCCGGGAGGAGACGACTGCTGGGGACGCAGGCACCTGAACAGGACGCACGAGTCCCAAACTCGGACTTGCAGGTGAGAGAGGTTTCATTAGATTGTTGCAGGTGAACTGTCGTAGCATCGTAAATAAAGTAACGGAATTTTGGAATGTAATTGAGGCTGTGACCCTGATATCGTGATAGGTACAGAGTCTTGGCTCTCGGATGCGTAGCAAGTGCGGAAATTTTTCGGTCTGATTGTTGTACGTTTAGGAGAGATCGGGAACTAGAGGCGGCGGAGTATTCATTTGTGTGAAAAACACTTAAATGTCGTATCAAATTGGGTCGATAATGTTTTGAAATGACGGGGTTGGAAATTTACTGATTCAGGAAATAACTAGAAATAATTGTGCTATCGTCCACCGGCTAGCAATTACGAAATATTAGGCGCGATACACGAAAGAACAAAAATATCGAAGCCATCCCGTTGTTATTACCGAGATTTAAATCTTCCAGACACAATTTGGAAAAGGTGCGTATGCGATGGACAGTGCAGAATCTTGTCAATAGACTGGTCTGGGACAACGGATTAGCGCAAGTAGTAGACCAGCCGACTCGCCAGGACGCCTTCTAGATATTTGCCTTGTTAGTCCAAAGGACTTATTCTTATCGTGCGACGTCATGGAAGGCATAAGTGATCATAAAGCAGTTCTTGTCGACTTAGACTTAAGTACTTTGGAAAAGTACTAACACCAGGTTCTAGTGAGGCAATACAAGAAACCAATGTAGTAGGCCTTCAAAATTACTTAGGAGCAGTACGATGAGTTTCTTAAACGGAGGAATAGAACAAATATGACAGAATTTAAAACATTCTTGAAAATGCCGATGCAGACATTTGTTCCATGTAAATTGGTAAAAGAAATCCTGACCAGAATATTATAATGCAAAGATTAGATGTATGAAAAGAAAAACAGAAAGGCGTTTAGTAACCGGCACATTAGTGGCAACCACATGCATTATTTCAAGTTGTTAATAGCGTTAGAGAAGGAAAGAAAATCGCGGAGGAACGTCATTTAAAATATATCCTTAATGCGGATGACAATAATTGGTCGGAATTTTTAAGTATGTTCATAGAAGGAAGGGAAACAAAGACGAAATTCAGTTGTTCGTATTAATAATTTGCCAATAACTGACGACAGAAAAAGCAAACGCTTTTAATGCATATTTTGCTTCGGTTTTTAAGCAGAAAACTGACTGTACACAGATACCAACGTTATCAGATGAAATCTATTTCAGGTCGACGATAAGTACTCTACGGAAAGAATAAAATTAATGAAAAGCGGAAAATCGCGAGGCCCAGATTCTATTTCACGGACATTATTAAATTAGGTGGAAGGCTATTCTACCGTACCTAATTAGGTTATTTAATATTTCAATCAATAATGCTTGCGTACCGGAAGATTGGAAGTTAGCACTCAAGTACCTGTTTTTAAAGTGGCGATAAAACGGCACTAAGTAACTATAGGCCGATAGGTCTCACGTCAGTCGTATGCAAACTCATGGAACAACTAATTACTAACTACATCCGGAAAGAATGGAGGGCAGGAATGGCTTTATCAAGGTCAGCACGGCTTCCGAAACGGTTCTCCTGCGAGAGTCAGCTTGTCTCACTTCTACAAGATCTAACGACGAAATTGATAAAGGTGGAAGGGTAGACGCAATAGTAATAGATTTTGCCAAAGCTTTTGATGTTGTTCCTCACGATCGTCTTGTAAATAAATTAATAGATTCGGTATAGACACTAGGGTGGTGGCTTGGATAAACGAACATTACGTGATAGGAAACAACAGGTTCGAATCGAAAGACATCTATCAACCTCCGAAGTGTTACGTCAGGGATTCCACAAGGAAGTGTCATTGGACCCTCATGTTTCTCGCCTTCGTGAATGACTTGCCAAAATTTAGCTTCAAACGTAAGACTCTTTGCTGATGATGTATCATCTATCGGGTTATCGAATCAGAGGAGGACGTGAATATTTTCAGCGAGACACAGACAAATTACACTCCTGGGCAAAACAAATGGCATGAAATAAACAGTTCAAAAAGTAAAGCCACCACGTAAGGTAGGGGTCGAAGTTATGCGTCAAACTGTCGTACAAATCGAACAACAAACTCATACCTACAGTCACATCTTGCAAATATTTATGAATTCAATTAGATGATAAATTGAGCTGGGAAAATCAGTAAATTTCGTTGTGGGAAAAGCCTGGAGATCTCTACATTTCGTTATGCGGATCCTAAAGAAGAGTACAGTGAGAGGTAAAGAATTAGCTTACATGTCACTAGTCGACCTGTATTAGAATATGGCGCGGTATGTTGGGACCCACTTAGAATATCGCAGCAAGGAAATCTAGAAAGGTTCAGCGCAGCATCGAAATTTACTCAGAGGATCAAAAATAGAGGTGCTTGGGAATCACTCGAAAGAGGCGGATTAAGCTGCGACTCTATGCTATGTACAAAGCATACGCAGGCTATCCTGCTTGGAATGAAATACACCGTCGTTTAGAAAACCTACATACTTCGGTAGAGCGGATCACGTCATAAAATTAAGACAAGAATGCAGAAAACGGATGTCGGAAAATTTCATTTACAAACCGAACTATTAGAGACTGGAACAGTTTGCCTGCGACAATCTTAGAACCCTTTCCTCAAAGCTTGAGCAACTTTAAAATAAATTAGTTTTCTAGTTAATTATATATTAGGTTATTGTATCAATGTTAATTTTCCACTTTAGATTAGTAGTATTTCATACAAAGTAAGTTGTTTAATTGTTAGTATAAATATCAGTTGTAGTAGTATTGTTATTATTATCTTTATTATTATTTTATTATTATTCATGTAGTACAGTGCAGTGCAGTGCAGTGCAGTGTAGTGCACGCAGTGTAGTGTTATGAAGTGAAGTGGAGGGAAGGGAATGCGAGAAGAAGAAGCGAGTGTGAAAGAAATCGTCACAGTTAAGTGTTGTGCAGTGAAGTGAAGTGGAGTAAGGTTTGCGTGGTGATTTAAGTATTTTATTATTATTATTATTATTATTATTATGTATTATTATTATTAGTTATTATTTTATTATTTTAATTAACTCCTTTTTTGTAACTTTTTGTTAATGAATGCAAGTTTAATGTATGTAAGGTCAAGATATTCTGCCACCAAGTTACTACACTTAATTGCAGAATTAACAATAAATCTAAAATAATAAATTCATTCTTATATCAATATTATATTGTTTTTGTAAATTTCCTAAGATGGATCCAAGCTCAGTTAATTCCTGGCATTAAAATTGTGGGGCCTTGCCTAATCGTAATTGACAATGCTTCATTTGTAGTAGATGGAAGAAAACATATCATCAAAATAAAAAAAAAAAAAAAGATTTGGTGGTAAGTAATATTAAAGATTAAGTTTTAATTTAAAATATAATTTATTTTAACAATATAGTGTTTATAGAGGTGGTTACAACAAAGCATGGTGCCACCAAATAATGCCAGTTGTTCTCTAGAGGGAACTATGCGCATTTCAGTAGTCAATTAAAAATGTTTGCTTTTATATATAATTTGCATTTTGAAAATGTTTAATGAAGAAAATATGTTTGAGATGGATTGGTTTCTTTTTTCTAGATGACAAACCTTTAGAAGATAACCTTTAGAAGAAAATATGTTTGAGATGGATTGGTTTCTTTTTTCTAGTTGACAAACCTTTAGAAAATAAGGTGCATCAAGTATTTTGCCATTATCCTTACCACTGTGTTTTCAGTGCCTTAGAACAGTGAGACAAAATGTTTCAAGGTCAGGCAATAGCATTGAAAGAACTGAACAGGTTTGGGAGGAAGTATTACATTAGGTGTACTAACATTTCTAAGATAATATTAACTCTTGAATGCATGTATTTTACATTTTTGTATTTGTTGTTTTCTTTGTGTACTCCTTATTACTATATTTATTAGTTTCAATTTTATCTCAGTAATTTTAGTTGTAATATGGAATCAATATCACATAATTTTTTTGACATATATCCTTGTAGGTTACTCTAAAGAGAGGAACAATTATGTGTAGCATATAGAATGAATAATAAAAGAGTATTGGAGAAAGAAATCCAAGATGTTTCAGACGTTGATGAAATCATAATAAATTTGGAGAACATTTCTGGAAAGAGGTGTCAATGGCAGTGCGGGATAATAGGGAATACGATATTCATTACAACAATGTTTCTTATACTTTGAAAAGTTTATCATGACAGTAATTCATCATTTATTATCAAAATCATGGAATTAAATATTTATTTATATTATGCCTTTATGGAAGAATGCACTATGCATTGTATCTGAACTGTCATACTCCATCTATTTGGGAAAATGTTTAACGTGATATAGTCTGGTATGATTTTAGGTAGGCATTAATCTTATGGTTAATGGCGACTATTGTATTGCATGAAGAGGTGCACGATTGATGCAATAATAACTTTTGTTTCCAGCATTTGAAATGTGTCTGAACTAGCCCTTCTTAATCTTTTTATTGGAGCCAGTTTTGTTAACATAATGTCACTTGATAATGGTTTTCTTTAATCAATAGAAATTATTGATTTTGTAATATCTAAACATAGTTTATCTCAACATTTGTTTTAACCTTCAGAAGAATAATTTCCCAGACAGAGAGGATCATACAATACATTCAGTTTACTTTATCATCACCATTATCATTATTATTCCAAATCATTCTTAGTTTTCACAAGAACTTGTCTCGTATATTTAAACATATATGTAAATGAGTCTTTTTAATTTTGTTTCAGTTTATTGTGACCTGTTTTAACATTATTTGATGGAAAGCATTTGTGACATTATTTCTGAAAGCTGATTTTGGGCAATAGCACCATGTTTCTCTCTTTAAATCTCACATGCATTTTGAATTTCTTTAACATATTACACTATTTTTAATTCTGAAAATAACCATTGTCTTACTTTAGAACCTTAGATACCTTGAATTTTTTCACAATTCCTATAATCACAACAAGAGCATGTACTGATGTAATAAGTATATTAACATTGTACTGCATGGCTGCCTATTAGAATTATTTGGCATGCATTTATTATGGAAACTGGTGTATGAAATAATTTTAATTTGAATTATTTAACAAGTGAATCAATGTTATGTGGTGTAATTACTGCATGTTTAGGTAGTAGTTTATAGTAATGTAGTTACAATAACACAGTAGAGAATTCGATATTATGCAACTATATATTTACTGTGTCATTTATATTCATTGTGATATTCCTATTTCAATAAATAACACAAAACCAAAAGTTATCTTTATTTCCATAAATATCCCAATCTTATGTATCAAACTCCATTGAAATAGAGAATAAATATGTATAAAGAGAAACTCTGTCTCTGGTAACAACAGGAAAGGTACCGAAGACTTGGTTACATTAATGAAGATTTTCTATTTTTTTAAAAAATATTTTCTTTTAAAAGGTAATGAATAATTAAAGAGTTAAATAAAATGGATGCATTTGCATTAATTTCCACATCACTAGACTGTTAAAAGCAATTCATTAGGTCATTAAAATTACCATATATAGAAATTGAATTAAGTTAAATAATTGCGGAATTTATTTATGTTCAATGTAAATCATTTAAGAGTTGAAACTATTAAGAAATTGATAATTATTAAAGAAAGAAGTTTCACCTGAAAGGATATTTATTGTTAGAAATATTTATTTAATATGATATTTATTTACCATTGGTAACACAGAATTTTGACCACATAACTTTTAAGGTTATATTTTTCATTTGCACTAGGCACTTTTGAACTTCTTTTGCTCACACCTATTGATAATGTTAACTCTTAATTAACATGTTCACAGAGTTAATATTCGTTTATAGATGAACATCCTTTTAATTATAACGAAAACGTACAGTGAATCGTCTCTCAACCGCGCTAGCAGTGTGGAAGTTCAGAAACAAAACAAAAGCGAGAGAGTTGATTGGAGTAATAGTTTCATTGTTGGCTATTCCGACAGGAAATTGCTTATGTTGCCGTATTGCGAATCTAGTGCGGCCTGGACTTATAAGCTGCTGGCCAGCTAAAAAGCCGAACTAACAGGACAACTTTTGAAAAATGTCACTGTCGGATAAGAACATACATTTATACTCGATTTAGGGTAGTTTCAGTTTCGTTTTATTTGGCAAAGTTGTAGCCAGTCACACAAATACCCTGTATATATACCTTCATGCGTAGGGACATTTTTAAAATTTAAGTTTGCAATGACAATGACTACTTCCGTATTTTCCCCAACATTCAAAGCCAAAGTGAAGTGTTGTATACAGTGTTAGCTAAAGATTTGCATTTGAGTTTTGGTGCTCTTTGTTCTTTGCGTTTTATCGTTCAATTTATTTATTTAGTAGTACTAGGCGTTTTGAGTTTTATTTTTATTTCCAATTGTTTTCTTTAGTATAATAATAAAGTTAATTGAAATAGTTATAGTAGTTCATTATTTGTTGTTGTTGAGAGTCCCTTTAGTATTTCTTGTTTTAAATTAATTATATTATATTTATTATTATTTTTTCTGAATTCATTTTAATTATAACTGGAAAATAATGGATAGCCCAACAACATCTGGGTCTATACTTATATTGAACCTTTGGAGATAACACTATTCAAAGACTGTCTCTGGTAACAATGGATAAGTTATTGAAGACTTACTTACACTAATGGTGATTTTCATTATTTTTTTAACTTACTTTTAAAAGCTAATGAATAATTGAACTGATAAATTAAATGGATACATTTGCATTGATATTGACATAACTGGACTGCTAGGAACAATTCATTAGATCCTTAAAAACTACCATGTATATCACGTTAATTAACTTCAATAAGTGAGGTATTTATTTGCGTTCAATAAAACTCATTACTACCACTTCAACACGTGAAGGAACTGTTGACTCACATCTCAAAGCATTAATAACATAGAAGTATGATCGCAGATAACTTTCGAGGTTGTATTTTTATTTGCACTTGACACTTTTAACACTTAAGCTCCTAATGGTTGATAATGATAATTCTTAATGAACTTAATAATTATTCACAGAGTTAATATTCGTTTATAGATGAACATCTCTTTTAATTCTACCGAAAACGAAACATGTATTATTGAACAGTGGACTAGACTCGAGACTGCGCGAGGATTGTGAATGAGACAACAAACAAACAAAGCAGAGACTTGATCAGAGTTATAGTTTCATAAGTTGGCTATTCCGACAGGAAATCTTTCAAGCTGCCATATTGCGAATTTAGTGCGGCCTAATACGGCCTGAGTCTATATGGCAATATGAAATATTACCTCTGTAAATGGATTGTATATAGGATCAGGTAAATATATATCAATACAAAACAAATATTCTTCCCAGAGTTCAATAAGTTCATTAAAACTTCCTATGACAATATCGTGGGAGGATCCAGATACATATTTTCCGTGTCGTTCAATAATTCAGCATGGAACAGAAACTGCAAATAAAACAAAGTAATTATTAGATAACTAATGGTAGTTACATTGACAGGGCCACATGCTTTCAAAAACTTCTAAAATACCCCAGATATTCTATTAAATATCATAATAAATATTTTTACGAATCTCAACTTTTTGTATATAATATTTAACCTTCAATCTTACTTTTAATTTAGAGTGTAGAATAGAAGAATGTAGAATTTCCACTTGTACACATAATTTGGAACCGATCGTAAAACCTTTAAAAAAAACTAGGGGTTGAGAGCTCGCTTAAAAGCATGGGGTTAATTTCTTTATAGGATTTCCCTGGCGAGATAACCCTTATACTTTATATATTATAGTTATTTCATACATGGAGTTTCGTGTTTGACAATTATAATATATATACAATTAGCTGAAGTAACCCGCGTTCCCCGAGAATTTTTCACAAAGGTTTTGAGACCGGAAAGAGAATGAATGCCAACTACAGTGTATCCCCGCCCTGTCCTGTGCTGGCCTACCTTACACCGCGTTGCCCAAACCGCCCCTGCTCCGTTCCACCAGCCCACTACCGCCTTCCGCCTCGCTCCGCGTCGCCCGCTCTTGCTTTAAAGCTCACTTATAAAACCATTAAGATAGGAACAAACTGTCGATCTGTTTCGTAAACAACGTAAACATTCTTTTGTAATATAAAATAATGTTTTGGAAAATTAGCTCAAGTTATGCCTAAAAATATTCCATCTTTCAGCGAACTTCCATTACGATCGGTTTGGTCGTTTCTGCCGGAGAGTCATTCGTTCTCGGAGACAAGCCCAGGCAAGTGACAAACATATGACCGATAGACAGACAGCCAGCCCAAAATCGTAGACACAACTGAATTATTTTGTATCATCTAAATAAGCTTATACCATTATAAAATATAATACTTTTGAAATTACAGGCAGATATTTTATTAATATTGAGTTATGAATAAACAGTGAAACGATTAGGAAAAGTTAAAAATACCTCAGGATATTCTTCGGTCTTGTTTCTTCCAGGACTGCATCAAGCTCTTTTGCTCGCAACAAGTGAGCACTTGGTAAGAATATGAAGTGCCTCTTCAATATATTGCAAGTCCAACAGTGAATTCTTCATTACTACGTGAAGTGAATTCATCACCAAGTAGTCCACCAAATGAATAAAACTGGAGAATACAATTCAGGCACTATAATACCATATTTTCTGATCTAATATGTAGCACTACACCGTACCGACTCATGGCATGGAGCAGCGCACATTGGTTTCAAATCTCTGTATTCGCTGAATGAAACCCGGCTGTGGATTATCGAAGTGTGGAATGTCGTTTGTGACATGTCAAGCGTGGAATAGAACCACGCGTTTTAATCTGATGATCGCTACGTGTTTCAAAAGATTTCTGTTGTAACAAACTGTTATGAGACAACGTCCGATTGTTCTACTTCTCCCAATTAACAGGCCTTATAATAAATCTGAAACTACTTTCGAGGCGTACGAGGTATATACAATATCGCTGAGCGTTTCAGGTAATGCGACAGCATTCCAGTGTTCCCGCAGGAAGACCTCCATGTAATTTAACCCAAAACTATGGGTGGCGGACGCCGACTCGGGCTGCTGGTGGCGAGCGTCAGCCACCGGAAGACAAAGCAGCGCGAATCGCCATATACTTAATCTATAGTATGAATGAGAAAGTGAATGTCAGTGAAAATATAAAGAAGAAAAAATAATCACAGAACTTTTCAAAGAATATATTCAAAATTATTATATTAAATCAACGTTCCAAAATGTAATTAGATTTAAGTTAAATTTAAGATAATTTAATTATTGCCTCATTTAGCTCCATAAGCGAAATGGAGCATTAAATGTACACCTTTATTTTGAATAAATTCCCGCCTCGCCAGGGATACTGGCGGGGAGGATGATTGAAAGAAGAAAAAAAAAAGGGGGAAAAAGTGGCCGATTCCGCTGCTTTGTCTTCGGTGGCTGACGCTCGCACCAGCAACACGAGTCAGCATCCGGGCCACCGCTAGCAAAGCGTTGGTTTAAATGGTCTTCCCGCTGGGACACTGCCGCAGCGCAGGCTGCGACACAACATGGTATTTTCTAGAAGAAACAAAAACAGCTGACTCAAAACCGGCCACACGTAGGAAGATCTCCATTTAAACGAATGCTTTGCTACCAGTCGCGGTGTTCCGTGACGCGCGGCAGTGTCTACGTGTGAAGGGCCTAATATGCATGGAACGTTTGAGTTCTTTAAGATTCAAAGAAACACATGTTTCTCGTGCACTAAACATAGCTAAAATAATAAACTAAATATGATCAGCATTTATATTGAAATATCGCCGACAATTCTTCGAAATAATAACTATTAAATTAATATTTCAGAATCATCTTTACAGATAAAGTCTTAATCACTTTATTTGAAATGAACATTCTTCACAGTATGAATACTATATGAGCACCTATACATAATGGGCTTTCTATGCAGTTTCTAAAGAATAGACCAAATAAGATTTTTGAAATTATATTATGTTTATATTAATTTATTGCAAATTAGCTGCCTTCAGAGTGGAATACTTTTATATGCAAATAATGTTTTTTTTTACAAACAATTTATTTTCTAAACAATGTTCACATCATAAGCATTTCAGAATCACAATTAAAGTTATCAACTACATTTAAACTGTCAGGATAAAATGCAGTGTGAATGGACAGGGCCAGCTTTCGAGATGGCGGAGTAATCATATTAATCAAACCACCATTTCAGTACTTCTGAAAATGCAACACCCATCAACAGCAAAACCAACTGCAGTTTCACTTGCAAATATCGACTTAAAATTAATTATCATTTTGCATACACTTCTATAACACACCTTTCTATGTTTTAAACCACTTACTCTTCCATTAGCATCTTACTATTAGAAGATAACTTTTAGGGAAAAAAATTCTAAACATGTCAACTGAGAGTCAAGAGTCTTTAACAGTGACTCCCAACTACTAAATGATATTAGAATAAACCAAATTAAATTGGTACTTCCGAAGACCCTAACAAGTTTTCTTAGACATTAACAATTTTCACTCAACTCCGCATTTTGATGACTCTGATCACCTTTCAGTATTAATTTTTACAAATCAAATGAAAGCAATTGATGTGTAGATGCTGTTTTTATTTGTTTTAAATTTTTTCTTTGTAACATATATATTCATTTCGTTTGTAAATAATAAACAATTTACATGTTTCTGGAGTGTTAATATCTTTCTGAAATGCTAATTTCTGCATAGAAACTATTTTTCAAAACAACTTTTGAGTGCTTATTGCAGCTGTCATTCGAAATATCTAGGAGTTTATTGGACAAAATATGCTTAAAATTGTCTTAAGAGCTTATTATGGAAGTTTCGTGTTTCTTCCTGGGATATTTCTCTCTCTCTCTCTCTCTCTCTCTTATATATATATATATATATATATATATATATATATATATATATATATATATATATATATAGACACAACACATACGAGGATCAGTCAGAAAGTAATCCCACATTTTCCCCTTCATACAATAATAATGGTAGACAAATGTAGTAGTTAACTCCTTAAATATTCGTGTTTCCAGTGTTAGTGTATGAAGTTTCAAGTCTCTCTACTGATGGCAACTCCTTGACGAACTGTTAAAATGGCGGCTGTAGACGATCTGAGTTACAAACAGCGTATCCTCCGGCCAACTAAGGTCATTAGCCTCGATATATAGTACATGTTTTTGCACGGAGGTAGCTGTGATCATCCCGCCCTGGATGGCCAAATCAAGCGCCGACCTACCATCGGCTAGCGGAATTTTACCCAATCCGGTGCCACCAACCAGGCGGTATCCTCCTAGCCGGGACAAGCTGTAAGCTCCCGACCGGACTCCGGCTTGTTGTGATGGTGTGGTGCAGTTGTGTACGTAAAGGGTAGATAGAACAAGGAATGAGAAGAAAGATCCACGTGGTCCGTTTGGTTGGGTACTGCCTCGACATTCGCCTAGAGTTGATTAAGAAACACCGGAAAGCTACCAATCAAAGCAGCCGGAAGGTAGAATCGATTTCCACAGCAACAGGACTCGACCTAGCTATCCGGATAGTGTCAAAATACTGCATCCCTCTTGACTCGAACCTAGCACCTCATGGTCCGTGGCACTACAAATGACAGTAGTTAAACCCTGATCCACATCTCCCGGTCAGCCGTTGAGGATATATAAGTCGGTCCCATGGGTATGTGTGTATTGTATTTAAATTTCATATTGATAGATTGATTATTGTACTTAAATCGGTTCGTGCAGAAGCACAGGAAGACAGTAATTGATTTGGTGACGTTTAAAAATCGAACAAGAGAGTTGAATACGTGTTTAAAAGTTCAAAATACAAAAATCACATACAGACACTTTCAGTTTATTTCCTTAATTAATGGTATTTGTGATTAGAATTCCTTCCAATGGTTTTCAATAAAGTTTCTGGAATTCTCAATCGTTTTCTGCGACAACAAAGAATAGGGACTAATAATTATCCCACGACAGACCTCCCCCTCAAAACGATG
>CAXIVR010001548.1:0-18719 GCA_964035755.1 Teleogryllus oceanicus
CACGATTTTTCATCGGGAGGGTGATTTTCCCCCCTACTGAAGGGGAGACCCGGCAAAACCCCTCGGCTAGCCGGGTATTTTTTCCAACCTTTATCTCCACCGGGGGGGGGCCGTCGGGAACACGTTCTAAGACCCGACAGGTCCCCCGGCATGTGGTAGTGAAGTGCAGTTAATGTTGTGTAAATGGGAAGATAGGACAACAAAACGAAGGAAAAATCGCGCATCCATGGCCCTTTGTTGGAACGCTCCGGCATTCACCTCGTGTTGATTGGAGAAACCAGGGAAAATTACCGATCAGAGCGGACCGCTAAAAATTCTCCTCCAGACGGGGACTGAATTCGACCTACCCAAAACTGTGTCAAATTTTGCCCCGTCGGGACTCGAACCTAGGACCCCCCGGTCAGGGGCACTGCTGTTCGTTCTTTTCAAATAATAATAATAAAAATTAATAATAATAATAATAAATATAATTGATAGTATTGGTTAAAACATAAAATTAAAGTTAAATTTTTTGAGGGCTTCAATTCATTCAAGCTCTTTGCTCTCTTTATCTCAATTTTTAAAAAAAAATACAGAAAAAGGATACTGTTACCTTTGCATCAATTTAAAAAGTGACTATTATTTTTTATTGAATAAATAACTCTTCTTACATTCCTTATTTTTGGAAGTTTAAAAACTAAGCCCCAAAGACAGAAAGTAAAACAAATGAGTACTCAAATAAACAAAACCTCGAAAACGAATCAACATGGCCCATCATATTGAGAAAAATTTCCCGAAAATATTCTTGTACGTTTCTTTTCATTTTTTAAAAATTTTCAACTCTAAAAGACTTTTGGCGTACACTTTTTCAAAATTGCGTATTGGCCTCCTGTATTCCTCGTCCGTCAACATTTCATTCGTATCCCAAACACCCCTGAACTAAATATTTTTAAAATTTATATAACCCCCGTAAATTTCCCAATTGATTGATATAACAAGCAGAATTTCCCTTTTTCTTCTTACTAATGAAAATCAAACAAGTAATGGAAAATTTTCAAATATTTTCTTTGCGACATTTAAAAAACTTTAAAACCTCTGTCCTGCGGGTTTCCCATTTTTTTGCGTGCGGACACCCCTTTTTGAATTTTTATATTTTGCCCTTTCAATAAATTTGTTTCATTAAAGTCAATAATGAAGCAGAACATTAAAAGGAAATTTCTCAATACGAAAATCAAAACTTGGTGAAGGGAATAAATGGTGAAATCATTTTTTTCTCTTGCCCTTTTGTCTCTTTTCATAAAATATTTATGAAATTTCTTTTAAAAAAATAACCAAAAACTTTTTTCCCCTTATTCTGGTCATCCCCCCGGAAAAGAATGAAAAACAATTGTTTCCTCATTTTTTGGCAAAAAGTATGTTTACAACAATACTAATATACATTTATCGGTATACATATCCATTCGTTTTGATAAATCTAAAAATACGATAATTTTGTGCCTTTTACATATTTTTTTAAGTTTTTTTTCCAAAATGCATTTTCAACACAACCCAAATTTAAATTTTTGTGATGTATATGCACAAAACGTAAATAATTCTTCGATTATAAAAAATATAAAAATAACTCATTCTTTTTTTTGATTCAGTGCTCAATTTTTTAAAATGACTTAGTGAGATAAGTGGGATCGGGGGAAAAAAAGGTGAAAGAATTTTCCCCCAAACATAACCTTTGGACCTCAAATAAACCCATCAAAAAATAAATTATTTGAACCCCGGTTATAATATAATCAATACATGCAAGTGTCGGACTCTTCTTTTTTTTGTAACACAGTGAAAAAATAAATTGCGACCATTCCCCCCGTTAATCTGGTATACTCTTTGGATTACACCTGCTTACCTAAAAAATGAAATAAAACCCCTGAATGTAGCCAGACGTTCGCAAGGTGACTGTATGGGAAAAGGTCGCTCACCGACCAAAGTGTTGGATAAAAAACTGATATCGTGGAAAAAAATGATAGATGTGTTTTTTATGCTTGTTGTTTGTTTTGATTTTTAAACATATGTCGTTCCATTAATTTTGGAAGCACCGGAACGGAAACTCAGATAATTATAGTGTTCCGAATTGAAAAAATCGCGTCGCAGTAAATGGGATCTAGCGATAATTTATTAAAAGGGTTTTTGAAAGCACTCGCGTGAATGAACCAATCAAAATCACCCAAAAAAATCAGCACTAGGGAAAACCCATTAGAAAGCCTCCCTCTTTTGCCGACCGCCTATCTGGACGCACCCCATTGTTCGTGTTGGACGGAGAGGAGAATTCCCTATTTCCCCCGATGAAACTTGAAAAGGGGAATTTCTCATCTTTGAAAAAACTCTATGTATGGGGAATCGGGGAATTTTTTAAAACAGAAAATTTTGTAATTCGTGAAACCCTTCGTGATCTGATACTATTATTCTATCAACGGGGAAAAAATTATTTCAACGTTCAAGAACGTATACTGAAGTAAAAATCATGTGCTATAGAAATTTTCTTTCTATTTTCCCGCTTTTTTTTGTCTTGGGTTACCACGTAAAAACATTACAAGATATTTCGTCATATTTATAAAAATTTAAAAACTGTGGTGGCGATTCACAGGACGTTTTTGCCAACAGGGGTTGCCCGACCGAAAGGATCGGGTTGCCGTCGCCGCTCCGCTGTAAATATTTCTTCGAACGACGTGTGTATTAGAAAACTTCCCTAAATTCTCTAAAAAAAAGAACTTTTAAAAAGCGGTTATTCTACAGAGATGCCCCTCACTTACAGACATAAGTCAGTAATTATATTAAAATCATTTAAACAATCTTTACAATTTGCGTCGTAAAAAAAGAAAATTTATTAAAATTGTAAAAATCTATTTTCATTTTTTTATTAACGATAATATTTTTCTTTTAGTGTGTGTTTTCAATTTTTGTTTAATCGTTTTCAAAATTTTCAAAACCAATAATTAGTAATAGTTATTATTAATTGTACGTTCATTGCATAAAGGGCGTTTGTTTCTTTTGGCTAAATTGTATAAAAGTAATAATCTCGTGAAAGTGAAACAACGTCTTTTATATATTTCATTCACTATTCAAGTGATAATTTCTTTTAATGTGTATTAAAGGGGATTTTGGTATGTATTCTTTTTTAGTATTCTGTTCTTCCATGTATTTTGTCTTGTGTAAAGGGATTTTTTGTTTTTGTAAATTTAATAATATAATTTTTGTAAAGTTTCATGCAGTTTAAAACCCCTCAGTTGTTAGGTAATCACGAATTGCTAAAGTCAACAAATGATAGAATTTTTAATGAATTATAAATGCTAAATAAAATTGTATTCAATTATTTAAAGAATATATCTTTAAATCTTTTTTATTAAAAAATTTAAATTTCATTGTTTCCTTTATTACAAAAAGCAGGTTGAAAGACGACCCACTTTTAGGGCAGTTAGGACATACAAAAAATTCCCCAATTTTTTGGGGTGATATTGTCATAACCATCAATAATTATTTGGTTATGTGACCCCTGAGGTTTTTAGTAAATATGTGAAAAAAGGCGGGCCGTTTTTTAAGTTTTATTTATTTTTTATCTGCTGGTTACAAGTAGCAAGAACTGGTTAGTATTTTATCTGCCATTACGGAAATCTGTATGGATTTTTTGATTGTGTTTTTGTTTTTTCTTCTCACCTGTTGTGCAAAAAAAAGAAAAAAGGAACTTAAAAGGGAATGTATAGTGCTGCGAAACTAATACTCAGTATAAGGTGTGAATAGTATTAGGCTAATAATTTTTTTTCGATGTATCATTTTAGTCCACTGACTTTATTTTGGGTTTGGATGTCAGGGTATCCCAAATCTTTCCCTCTGTACATTGTAAGAAAAAATGTCTTGCTTGACAGCTGGGATGGGTAGGCGATGTTCCCTTATGCTTGGCCAGAAAGTGGGCCTCTCGCCATTCTTGTACCAGTTCATATGGGAAAACAGTAACAAGAAACCAATCGCAACGGCCCAAAAACCCTAGACGACCAGGTTGCACACACGGCATAAAAACAAAAGGGCCCCAAATTGGCATCATGCCCACTTGGCCTCTTCAATTTTCAGTTGTTTTGCTCTATAAGATTTCATTTCTTTCTTAATAAGAAACGCATTTTGGATGACATCACAATTTTAAGCCTCTAATTTCATATCACCCTCTCCCCCTGTCGCTATTATAGTCAAGTGAAAAAATATTTTCGGACAATAGTTTCCGAACCTGATGTCTTGGGGTTCAGCGGGTCTCGAAATGAGTACCCCAAGGTCCTTCGAGGCGGGGGGCGTCCGTGGGGCAGGCGGGGTGTGTGTGGGGAGGGGGCGGTAAAAGGAAGTGGGCGTGGCCGCGGCTGTGGCATTCCTGCTCGACGCGGGCCCGCTCTTGAGCGCGGGCGCCCTGAGGCGGCGCGGCCGCGGTTTTCCCCGCCATTCTGCACCCCCGGTCATCGCCGCCTTGTTTGCGCGGGCGCGCGGGGGCTTCTAAACTGCCCCGCGAGGCGGGGGTTTGGGGCGAGAGGACGCGGTGGCGGTTGTAAAAACGTGGCGGCGGGGGGCGGTGGCGGTGGCGGTGGCGGTGGGGGTGGCGGGGCGGTGGGGGTGGCGGTGGGGGTGGCGGTGGGGGTGGCGGTGGGGGTGGCGGTGGGGGTGGCGGTGGGGGTGGGGGTGGCGGGTGGGGTGGCGGTGGGGGTGGCGGTGGGGGGGCGGGGGGGGGGGGGGGGGGGTGGCGGTGGCGGTGGCGGTGGCGGTGGGGGTGGTATGATGTTAAATTTTGGGAATTTTCTTTTTAAAAATTTTCCGATTAAAAACCAGTTATTCTAGTAAAAGGGTTTTCCCAAAACCAACCTTCCATTCAATAACATTAACAACTTTTGGTCTCTAGAATATCGTTAAAGGTCTCATCTTGCTAATATTACGAGAAAGCACTAATTTCCCGGGAATGAAACCCCCAAATCTTTTGGGCAGAAAGTTTTCACAAAAACACGGAAAATTTTAAAAATATATATATATATATATATATATATATATATATATATATATATATATATATATATAATTAGAAATTTTTGGAAGGCATGTGAGGGGGTGGTAGGTGACAGTATAGGGGGTGGCCGAGTGTTACGGAAGAAAAGGGAGTGGGAGGGAGGGGAACGGGGAAGGCAGAACACAAAAGAAAGGGAATGGAAGGCGGAAAAAAGGGGCAGTGAACCAAAGGGGCTCGTACGTACGTCTCCCGGCCTGTGTGTGCAAGACGGCGTGGGAGACGGGAAAGCGTTGTCGGCGGGGAAAACAACTCGAAAGGAGCCGCTGGCGGGGTCAAATTTGCCCCCTCGCTCCCGCCCACGCCGCTCCCCGTGACCCGTCCCCCCACCCCCTCCCCCCCCGCTGCCTCTGGAACACCCAGCGCCCGGGTGTCTTTTCTCGCCAACTGACGCAGATTCTGTGCTCGTCAAGACGTTTGGCCCTTGCCGTAAGCACACAAAAATGCTCGTCTTGCGTATGCATGCGTGGGTGCGTGGGAGCCCTTCATATTCGTGGGAGGGAAAAGTAAAAAGTATAAGCCGCTCTGGATCCATTAACCGGGTTCTTTATTCTGTGATAATATATATTCGTTTCGTGTCTTGTTTTCAAATATCGTTACGTGCTGGAAGTTGATTTTTCAATTGTTTATACTTGATTAAAAAAAGTTTTTATGATTGGAAAATTTATTAACAGTTTACATTAAGAAAATATTTTAATCTGAATAAAAAAAATAACTAGGGTTTATAACCACAAGACCATTTTTTTGACATTCACCTTGCGTCTTAAATATTTTCGTAATGGTACCATCTAATGAAAAAATTAGAAAATTAAGGAAAAATGTTTTAAAGGAACTCATTTTTTATCTCTGTTTCTTTCTGCTGTTCTTCGGACGGCGGGTAAACTCTTTAAAAACCCCCGATCTTTCGTGACTTTTCATTCTTCTTTTGTTACATCTCCGTAAAACACTATAAATTACAAAACATGCGTTTTCAAATGAGACCGATTGTTTTTTCCCTTGGGTAGTAAAATATTTTCTTATGTTCCAATCTTCATTTTAAGCTTCTGAACGTTTTTGTTGATTTGTAAAAGTGCCCAGAATGATATCGCTTTTAAGAAATGAATGTAGAAAATACATAGAACAGTGTTCGTTAAATTATTCATTCGTGTTTTGTCCCCAAATTTTAAATTATGACCTGATTTTTTTTAATTTACTTAAAACAAGGGGATATTCAATATATCCATGTGATAAAAATTCATTCTCTATCTCATATATTTTCCTCCGGCTTTTAAAATAAACAAAAATTCGACAACATTTAAACTTCAAAAACAAAACGGAAAATTTTTTTAAATTTAGTAACCTCTTTCCTCTTCGGGTTATAAAGGGCACTGCATGATGGGCAATTGTTTCTTGGTGTGTCCCTCCTCTGCACAGGGTTTCCAACATTTTATCTTTCTTCCCCCTTTTGAAGAATGATTTGCTTTTCGACCCTTTTACATTTTTATAAAAGCACCTACATATTCACAATACAAAAAAGACACAAATATAAACTACAAAAAAAATTAACAAAAAATTTAAAAAAAATATTAAATTTTTAATATTTTTTACTATGATAATTTTTACAAATGCCAATTTTAGTAATAAAATCAATCTCAATGCAGGGAATTTAAATTTTTTTCGTTCATGTGAATGATCTTAAATTACAATAAATCTTTTGTAAATATTATTGTTGAAAACTTTTGAATAATAAACATCGGAAGAATCTTTTTTATTTATATTTGTTAAAAATTAGATATTCATCTAGATTTAATAATTTTCTAATCTTTGCTTTAGCCCGCAATGGATTCCTCGAGCATCTCGCCCCCCTTAAAAATTCAATTCGGGGGCCCTCATTAAAATCCTGCCCCCAACAATTTCATCGACACTCAAATAGCCCAAAATCGGGGCATCTGTATTGCATGATGGGTGCGGGACCCAATACCACAACCACTTAAAAATTATCCCTATGCGGTTAAACCCCGCACAGGGCCCCCGGCTTTTTTAAATTTTTGATCCTCTATCTTTATTTCTTTTAAAAAATTTAAAAATTATTCAAATTTTAAAGTCATCCCAACGATTGGTCTTTAATTAACATTCAAGTCTGTTAATTTAACATCTCAAAACTCAACGACATTGGGAAAAAACCAACAGAGGAGTGATATTATCGAAACCTACTAACATGATCTTCACTCGGTTAAGCTAATGGAGGCCGTTCGTTCGATTATTCATCAACATAGTTTCTCCATATATCTTCCCGGACTGGTGTATTTTATATCATTGCTTTGACTCGGTCCTGTACCCATTATTTCCCAAAAATATGCAACGATACCAATGAATTTAATCAATGATCAGAAATTAATTAACCTTCAGTGAAACTTAATATCACGATAAAGTGTCCGGCTATATATTGCCTCCATGCGGGTGGTTGAAACGTTTTGAAACATACTGGAAAACGGGGAATTTTTAAAACAGAAAAACAAGGATTTCGACATCCTTTTGTACGTTTTTTCCCGATCGACACGCATTAATCCCTGAAAAAGGCCCAACATCGCCTAGAGGACGAATCTTTTGGGAAACCTACCCCCCTCCGACCCCCGGTCGGCCATTCCCCTTTTTAAAAATTTTCTTCCCTTTTAAAAACCCACCTTTATAATTTCCCTGATGACCAAAGGGACCCTCCCCCCCCTAATATTTTCCCCTTTTTTTCTAGTATTAAAGCGGTTTGTCGCAAAATTTTGTTCCCTCAAATCCCGCGCTATCAAATAGGCCAAACAACAGAGCCCAAACAGGGGGCTCAATAATTTTGTTGCAACTGTGTCCGTCATTGCTACAGTTTCGAATTCTTGCCGTCCCCCACCCCCCCTTCGGCTCCTCCGCCTCAACCCCCGCCCGCACCTCCGCAGTTCGACAGGACGGGTCGCCTCCCCCGGTTGTATCAATTTTATTTTCCCACCTCCGCTCCCCCCCCACATAAGTATCCCCTTCATCACCACCGCCACCATCATTGTACCCACCATCAAAACCCAAAAATTCTTAGTTTCCCCTGGACACAAAACAACCCTGGAAAACCCTTAAAAAAACCCCATATCAAAATTAAACAAGCAATAATAAAATTATTTAACTCCGGGTTAATCCAAAAAAATACGTGTCATATACAAACGTACGACAATATGCAGAACTATAATTAGACCACTTCTGCTTTATGCATGCCCCCTATGGACAAACGCAGCCCCCACAAATGTCAATAAAATTCAAGTAATTAAAATATTTTTAAGATTAATCACAAATGCCCGTGGTAATAAACAATTTTATTCACAATTAAACATCAATACAATAATAAACCAAATAGCAAAATAAATCACACAACTTCTACCAAAACTAACAGACATATCACAACATTCCATTACAAACTACCAAAAATCCAACCCTCACTCGAATAAAAAAATTCCGTTTAAAACCTTCCTCAAATTTGCCAATCACGATTCATAACCCGAGGTTCTGCCTAAAGTATCATCTTCAACGTATAGATTAAGTTAAAGTTATTTTTGAGACTAGAATAAGTCTAAAAAACATCGTAAAAGTAATTGTACTGAACGATGTAATCCATCTAAAACTAATAAATGGGTCAAATAAAAAAACATCATTGTCATCGCCACCATCACCGTCCCCGACACCCAAATCCATACCGTCATCTTTCCCCCCAATCACCACTGCGGTTAACACACTGTCTCCGCCGCTGCCGCCACCCACATCCGGCGCGTGGCGAGAGCGACCAGTGCGTCGCGGCGCGCGTCGGCGGAGTGGGTGCACCTGTGCCGTTGCCCTGCGCCGCCAGGACCGTGTGGCCCCTTTGCCTCCGCCTTCGAGTCAAGGGAGCGGCCGCCCGCCATGGCATCGGCGGGCGTGGCCACGCCTCCGCCCGCGTCTGTGCCGCCGCGGAGACCATTCATCGACCTTCCGCAGCACGACGGCCCGCACGTGCGCACGTGCAGGCGACTCCGGTTAAAAGTGAACTCGAATGCCGTGAGCCCTCGGTTATAGGAGTGCCACAGGGTAGTGTTCTAGGTCCTTGTTTTTATGGCGTATTTAATGATTTTTGCAAGGAATTGAATCAAAATGCGTCTTTTTGTAGATGATTGTATAATTTATCGGGAAATTAAGAACACAAGTGATACAGAAATATTGCAGGCTGATTTATATAAGCTAGAATCTTGGGTTACCACAGTGAAATGAAATTAAGCCCCAGTAAGTGCAAGTTTCTAAGATTCGCAAAAAGACAGACGACATCAAATATAAATTGGGAAACCCAAAGGGTATTCCGAGGGCTAAATACTGTAAATTTAGGAATTGTACTAAATGAGGATCTGAGTTGGGCAGAACACGAAAATTATGTAATGAGAAAGACGTGGAAGGCATTACACTTTGTAATTGAACTTAGCAAGGAAGTGGAAAATCACGGGAATTAGGGTACATGTCTCTAGTACGTTCGATATTAGAATTTATTCCATATGTTGGGACCCTTATCGTTTAGGAAAATAAAATCTCTCAAAAGTACAAAATATGCCAAAAATTTGTTAAGAAGGACGTTCGAATTCTGAATTTATATCGTAGGGAAACCTTTGGAAAAACGCGAGAGAAATCTATCTTTGTGCATTATTCCCAAACAATAAAAGGATCGTTCATGGGGTGAATTACGGACAATACTATCAAAACCCCCTTACGTCCGTGGAAGGATCATGGCTTCAAAATTCGGCAAGAAAACAGAACAGATTTGGTAATTCTCATTTCTAAACTGCTTGTAGTCTGCGCAGTGCTGGAACTTTCCCTCAGAATTCAAAATGTTGAAATTAGACTAAATAAATTGTAATTGTTTTTGTAATTGTTTTTGTTTTATTATTGATATTTGTTTAATAATTTTTTTGTGATGATTGTTTTTGTATTTTTATTTAAATTAAAAAAAGGCTACCACCAGTATTCCATGTATTCCCAAATAGCAAAATAAATATTCTACTCCATTCTATAGTGAACCTAAGTCCCAGTCCCGTTTCGTTACATTACAAATAAGCATAAAAATCGGTTAAAGTAAATCTTAACTTCGGCAATAGTGAACGTAGGAAATAAGTCCTGGAAATTAATTGGACCTCTTGTGTCATTAAGCGATTGAAAGGCCTTCGGAGAGTGGGATGGTGTTCCAACAGTGCAAGAGGGATTGAAAAGGGGTCATGACTGCATTACGATATTCGAGACAGAAACAATGCAGAATTAAGTATAGAGACACGAACGCGGGGGAAGGATCTAATAAAATGTACGAAACAAAAAATTCAAAATAATTGATGTTTTTACATACAAATAAATATATTGAAATTTACACTTCCTACTGTTAATTCATTTTCCTGTTCATTAATAAAATCAATCATTATGGGGTAATTCCTCTTAATTTTGACATCAGCGGATATAGTGAACCTCATATAGTAGACCCAAAAATGTTAGTCCCTAGAAGTTCACTGTAATCGGAATCGACTGTATTTGGATACTTGGTATTCAAGGTAGACTCTCAGGAATTTCACAATTGGTTGTATTGGTTGTCACCAATAAATGTTACAAACTTCTAGAGCAAATAAGGAGTCGAAGTTGATCAATTTTCCTATTACTGGTGATGATCATTCTGATAATAAAATTACATATGTAATATTTGCTCCTTATTGGTAAGTAAGTTATCTTGTTCTGGTTTTGGTGAGTACAAAAATATTTGACAGCATCCAATCGTGTACCAGCCAAATACCAGATCAAGGTAGAATAAAAAGTGAAGAGCTGTGCTGATTACCACTGATTCAGTATCTTCCATCGTCGGAACCAACCGCTCGATTGTTCTGTAATCTCTGTAGTCTGTTCCCTCTCAAAATTAAATTTTTTGATTCGCTAATACATTTTCATAAATATCTCTCGATGAAACAGCACTTTATGAAATGCGTCCACATCGTCCATTTCCCTGCATTTTCGTGAAGTCTGCTAGTGTTGCCTTATTAATCCATGATACCAATTATCTTTTTTCCCCCAGATGGTGATATCAGAAGGCATCTCTGTATACACTTTAGACTCGCTGTCCTGAAGCCATTGATCAGCATCAGTACGTAGAAGCGAAGAATGCAAGTTGGAATACCGCATAAAGCATAGGGGATTTGCAAACCACCCGGGTTCAATGTCCATATTAAAACTCCAGCTTTTACTAATCTGATGAAATATTCAACCCTCAATGCTTATATTTCAAATATTAACGATAAGACAACAAATAAAAATAAATTTGTACTCAGCATAAATGAAAAAATTTTGATAAGAAATGAAAATCAGCTGGACACTATATGTTAGCCTGCCTCCCCAAACAAAATCTGACGTGTGTCTGATTATTCCGACTCAAGTGAATAACGCAGGACCGCATTCATTAATCCTGATCGCACCACTAGGACGCCGCCCTCAGTCACATCACCCAATGTCCACCCGGAGGCACCAAGCAGAGCGGAGACATTCCGCGCGGCGCCCGCATCCCATGAGCGTAAAAGGGTTGCGCAGCGGTGAGCGCGCGGGCGAGGCGGGATGTGCCCCCATCTGCTGGTCGGCGTTGGGAGGCGCGCGGGGATGGCGTGGCTGGCGCGGAGCGGGCGGGTGCAGGACGGGTGGGGCGGGACCGGGGCGGGCGGCGCGGGATGGGGGGGAAAAGGGGGCGACGGGGGGGGCGACTGGGGGCGGGGGGGCAAAAAGGGCCACGGGGGGGAAAGGGGGCGGAGGGTGGCGCGGGGCGGCGCGGGGGCGGTGGGGGGGAACGAGGCCCCGGGGATGGGGGCGGGGCCGCGGGGACGGTGATGGGGGCGGCGGGGGGGCGACTAGGGGGCGGCAGTGGGCGGCGAGTGGGCGGCGGGGGGGCGGCGAAGGGGGCGAGGGCGCGGCGGGGGGGGGGGGACGGCGGGGGACGGCGAGGGCTGGGGGAGAGCGGCGGGGGGCGACGAGGGCGGCGAAGGGCGCGGGCGGCGCAGGGCCGCGGGGCGGTTCGGGGGCGGCACGGGGGCGGCGCGGGGACGGCGCGGGGCAGGGGGCGGCGTGGGGCCGTGGGGGCGGCAGGGCGCGTGTAACGTCGTTATCTTGCCTTTATCTGGCCGTTAAAATTTTTGTTATCCCCATCCTTTTTTTTTTTGTATCTTTATCATTTTTTTTATTATATTCTTTAAAGTTCTTACTTTCAGATATCAGATAAGATAATTCTTTCTTTTAAAATAACAATTTATTTAAACTTTCAGAATTAATAAAATTTCCCTTAAAATTTCCCTGTTCAACTTTTATCAACATTTTTTCTTTCCCAATCTCTCAACCTTTTTATCTTAATTTTTCTGTTACTATGTTTTAACAATTTTTCCCTTTTGTTTACATCCTTTAACGCAAATCCCCAACAAGTTAAAACTTCAAACACCCCCCCTCTTTCAAATTTTTGGCCCTTGGTCCAAATTTATAAATCTTATAATAAAAGTTAAAATTTAATATACAATAATAACTTTTTTTTTATGACAATAGATTAGTCGGAAATGAATTTGGAACCTTTATAAACAATCGGCATTTCCATGTGCCTTTCCATTCTATCTGAATCTGAACGTTATTTTAAAATATAAAACTCCATCTTAAATTTTACAATTTGCATTTTTTTTTTTTTTATATATTTGGAATTTTTCCCCAATTTATGCCAGCTTCTTTATCTCAACTACTGAAAGATTTAATTCAGTATCAAAAAATTTATTAAGTTCATTTCCCAAGAATTGATGTTTTTCTGAAATTCAAATTATCATCACTTGTACCATACCCCGGAAACTCTGCCATTTTTGACGAAAGTTCTTCATCTTTCAAAATTATTTCTTTTTTAAAAAAAGGGTCACTTTCCCCCAGTATCTAAAGTTTCCTCTTTCTCCTCAATTTTTTTCCCTGAAAGACTCATTCTAATTGAATTGATTTCGAAGTTTTTTTCCAATTTTTTTTTCCCAAATAATATCTTGCATTCATTTAAGTTATTTTTTTGAAACTTTTGATTGTTTCAGATAATTTGTTGATTTCTCTTATTTTCTCATCAAGATTCGGTTCTTGCCAATTTCGCCCCTTAATTCAAAATTTCTTTATTATCCTCCCCGATTATCATTTTTTTTAGCTAACATACTATCTTTCTCAACAAGTAATGTTTTTTTGTTCTTTTTCTTCCTCAAAAATCTCTTTCCTTCAATTCTAATCTGTTCTTTAGATTTGACTTTTTAAAGATAAACATTTCAAATCAATTAAAGTCGCAAACAGAGGGTTTCCCAGATCCTTTTCTTTCAGCTCTATCTTCTGAAATTTGGTGAAATGTTTATTCTTGTCATCTATTCTTTTTTGTTTCTGTTTCCATGGATTCTTATTCTCCAGACTCTTCGTTCGTTTCATTTCATTATTTTTTTGACATTCCCCCCTTTATTAACGTTTAATATTTAATTTCATCTCCTAAATTTCTATCCAATTCTTTTATCAATTTTGCAGTTTTATTTCCTAATATATACTCATCTCTGTCTAACATCTGAAACTTACTGCTTTTCCAAAAACCCCAAAATTTCGATTTCTACTTCTGCTACAGGCAAACTTTGGGTTTTCTGTTAAAAAATCCCAGACATTTCTCAATATAATGTTCTTGTCTAACTTTTTTTTCTTCCTATTAAATCTATGAAACAAAATCCCCAAATTTTAAATTTTTTTTCCATTTATAAAAATTTAACGTATAATTAATAAATTTTTACGGGAAAGTTTTAAACAATTAACGTGCTCAGACCCCATATTTTTTTCAACCTTTTTTTTTATATTTTGGGCAAAATGGTTTTATATTCCTACCATTAAAAAAATAACAATGTATTCTTTCCTTTCTTGAATCCTTCCTCAATTTCCTTTTTTGTATCAACTTTTTATTACTTTCCTTTTGAAATTTTTGGGTTTTTTCATAAATTTGGTATCAGCTGATTTATAAATCTTATTTTTGTTCTAGTAAATATTGTCACAAGTTTTAATTTAAAAATTTTCCTGAAGTATACATAATTTTCTAATTCTTCAACTATTCACGAGGTTTTTTATATTTATCCATTTTCTAACTAGATGTCTTTAACTACAAAGGAAATTTTTATTTGTTGTTATTAGTAATTCCTTTTTTTCCTAAATGAGTATAAATTTCGCCTTCTAAAACCATTAAACTTATTTTTTGCTCCCAAACAATATCTTTCCCCGTTTTTTTCTGGTTTTTCTGATCGAAAAAGGTTTTGTCGTAAATTTTTTTGCGGTTCTTTTTCCTCAATAATATTTTTACTATTTCCATAATCTTTTACTTCCCCCACCATTTCTCTCGTTATATATTCCGCATCATGTCCCGCAAATGTATTAACAAAGGGCCCCATTGGTCTTTGAAAATTTATCAAAAAAATTTTCAAATTGTTGAAGGTATAAAAAATATCATTTTTATTTTATTGAAAAATTTTATGCTCTTGTGAGTTTTAATGAATTTTTTCTTTTTTAATCCCCGAGTTAATTACCCTTTATTATTTATATTGTTTTTTTCAAAATTTTCTCGCATCACCTTACATTTTCAACTCAATTTTTTCCAGTTCAATTTCGTGTTCCTTTCTGTTTCCCCTTTTTATTTCTCCCCTTTGATCCCTTTTCCCCTTTCTCTTCCCCCTTTAATTTCTGTTTCTCCTTTTTAATCTATCCTCCCTCTTCCTCCCTTTCAATTTCGTTTTCTCCCCTTTTTAATCTATCCCCCTTTCTCTTCCTCCTTTGTAATCATCCTCTTCCTCCAACCTTACTTTTAAAAACTCTTTTACTTTGTTTCATCAAATCCTCTGTTTCCGATATTTTTATAATATTCTTAACAGTTTCTTTCTCAAACCTCCCAATTCAATTCCCTATAAATTGATTAATTGACTTTTCTTACATTTTTTAAAAGCCATTATCTTTGTTTGACCAGTTCAAAGAAACACCAAATTAATCTATCTGAATCCGTTTCCCCCATCGCTGTCCCCCACGTTTCAATCTGACAGTTTCTCCTTTCAAAATCTTCAGAAAGGTTAAAAAATTCAGTTCTCCTTGTATAATGTTTTCCCCCAAGAACCACCAGTTTCAATCGACGTTTTTACTTTTTCAAAAACTTCAGATATGGTTAAAACATTACGTTCTCCTTGAAATGTTTCCCCCCGAAAACCCCCCGCAATTAATACGTCGATTAAACCACAGCAACCAACCGTTCTTTGAACACTCTTTCCCCCAACTAAATCCAAAGGGGGTTGTTCCCCAAAATTTTCAAACCCTTTCTTCTAACAATTTCACGTTTTTCCCCCGCTGCCACCCAAATTTTTCCCACCCCTTATCTTTTTCCCTTTTTTGGCCCTTACAACTTTTTTCCCTCAACATCCTTTTTTATGTTGATCTTTATCATTTGTTTTTATTTCTTTGAAGTTCTTCCTTTCAGATTCAGATAAAATAGATTCTTTTTTTTTAAAATAACAATTTATTTAAACTTTCAAATTACATCAATTCATCAATTCCCGTTCAACTTTTTATCAACATCTTTTCTCCAATTTTCAACCTTTTTATATCTTCAATACTTTTTTACATGTAACCAACAATGTTTTCCCAAAATTTTTTTATCTCATTCGACAAATCCGCCAACGAAGTTGAAACGTTAAAGCGGCGTGGGGCGGGCCGCGCGGGGGGGGTCGGGGGGGGGCGGCGAGGGGGCGGGAGGGGGGGCGAGGGGGGGCGCGAGGGTGGAACCGAAAGGCGGGCGCGGCGTGTTCGGAGTGGGACGGCCCTCCACCGCCGCCCCCGCCTTACCCCACCTGGCCGTCCTCCCGCCGTCCCACGCCCACCGCGCCGTTCGTGCCCCGCGTCTCTCGGGCGCGTTGTGTGGATGCTTTGGGGTTTTTGCCCCCCCCAAAAACCACGACGGGTTTTTGACAGATGACCGGTAGTGACCTTTGGGCCCGTCTGTTTTTTTACACCCCATCCCAAATATGAAAAAAATTCTTTAACCTTTCTTTTTCCCTTTACGTATTCGTTTGAGCCACTGAGTTTCCCCATTAATGGGGTTTTATTTTCGTTTTAATTAAAAATTTTATAAAATAATTTAAGGGTTTTTCAAGATAACCTTTGTTTTTTAGTTTTTTTTTTCATTTTTTGCCCCGATTACAGTTTTAATCTTTTGCCCCAACTCTAAAAAGTTTGTTTTTGGCTAAATAATTTAATGTTCGTTTTTCGGAATTAATCTCTAATTTTGAAAAATCTATTTTCTCTTCAGAATATCTTGTCTATTACTCGCTTGGGTAAAGGGGGAATTTGGGGAAATTTGATGGAATTTTATTCTCTTTTAAAAGGCTTTCCTCCATCTCGTCTTTGCTTATATCTTCCAAACCCTTTTTCCAACTTCTTTTTTCCCTTTTCCCTTTTTGCTGGTCATTTTTAAACCTGATTCTCTCCACCACCACCACCACCACCACCATCACCACATCTCCCACCCTATGCCCAATAAAATTGTGATCGGGGGAATCCACCTGGCTCCTATAATCGTCATCAATTTTCGCTTTTATGCCCGTCTAACTTCTAGGTGAGCCATCCCCACTTTCAGTATCCATCACCGATCCCCCTAACCGGTTTTTTTCAAATTAAAAACGGACCCCCGTTTATCGTTCGGGTTAAAAATGAACTTCTTTTTTCAATTAGTTAAATCCTTTCATTACTCTTTGAAGCTATTCCTTTTCTTTGAGGGGTCTTAAATTTCCCCCAAAAAATTCTTTCAATGCCTTTTTAAAAATTTTTTTTACTCGTAATTAATGAAAAAATAACAATTCATCCGGGTTTTTTGTTGGTATAAATATTTCACAAATACCTTCTTCTCTTTCGAAAAATTCCATATATACCTACAATAATAATAATAATAATAATAATAATAATAATAATAATAATAAAATAATAAAATAAAAATTTTAATAATAAAATTTTTGGTTTGTGTAATTTTTAAAATTTTCTTTTTCAGGTTGCATAATCTCCCCAAAATCTTTACTTTTTTAACCTGCATCATGTCGGCCCCCCCTTGTCTAATAATTTCAACTTTTCTGGGGGCCCTTTAATAACTCTCAACGTTACTGATTTAAACAAAAATTCTTGTTTGCGCAAAACATTTCTTAAATTTATTTAAAAAAAAATTAATATTTCAACAGTAACATCATTCGATTGGGCCTCCGCCAGGATTCGACCCCCGGGCTCCATGTTTACGAGCTTTCTTCCTAAGCTACCAAAATAAAAAATTTGAACGTTTCGGTGACTGGAAAGGTGACAATTCAACATTAAGGGAGCGATAATGCGTTCGTGAAAACTGTTCAAAGGGTTTTTGGTTTTTCTTTTGTTGTGGTTGAGCAGGGGGCAAAACCAAACCCCGGTCGCGTGACCAATTCGAACTAATTTTTTTTAAAAAATACATTGTTACAAAAGTAATGGGTCTTTTTCATGCTTCACGTATGCAAAAATATTCTCCGATTGAAAGTGCGCCCAACAAGGTGACTCAAAAGGACTATTATAAACAATGTAAAAATTACAATTTCTGAAATTTTGCTTCATTATTTTAAACCCTTTAAGCCCCCTTCTTAGTTCTCTTACCTCGGTGCCCCTCCTTTGGGTGCGTTCTGCCCCCCTATCCCCCCACCCTCCCCCCTCCCGGGGGACCGCTCCGCTCTTTAATCTCCATTGGGGGAAAGGGGTTCGGTGGGGCGAGTAGGTTAAAACCGCAGCCGCTCTTTTCCCCGACACCCTTTTGGGGGAAAGCTCTTGGACAAAAAAAAAATCAACACCCCCCAAATGGACACAATTTTCTTAAATATATTTACGCTTTTTTTTATTTTTTTTATGGGAAATCTGGGCTGGTTGGCCCGGGTTGGGGTCCCCGGGTTTACAAGGACCACGTAGTTTTAAAAAGCAATTTTTTAAAACCCCTGTCGCCCCCAATCTTAAAAAACCATTTAGATCTCAGTCGATCAATAAAACCCGTGGTCAAACGTCATCTCACGTTTTGGAAAGGTGTGATAAAATTTTTTCTTTTTTTTCATCGTTTTTATAATCCCGGAAAACTTTTCTTTCTTTTTGAAAATCTTGAAACCCCGCTTTAAGTTTCGTGTATCGTATGAAAACTGTGAAATTTCGTTATCAGGATGAATGATTTTTCATAAGAATCGACTTAATGTTATATCTTTTTATAAATTTTTCATCTCAAAAATCAGTCAGTAAGAAAATGACGTAGTCTCAAATCCTCTCAGGCCTCTTCATATAGTTTTCCCCCAATTGCGACATATTAACATGCGGAAAAATCTTTTTTTCTTTTAGGTAAAAAAGTCCGGATAGTTTATAAAATATGATAATATTTTTAATATATATTTGATAAACATGGGCCGACTTTCCCCAACAATTTATAACGATTATTAAACATCAATGAATTCCATTTTTAAAAAAGAATATCCCGGTTCTGGCTTCATTTTGTCCACACCGGACTGCAGACAAAACAGACGTTAAAAAAAAAAAAACACGTTCAAAAAATTTTGTGTTTCTTCCCCTC
>CAXIVR010001549.1:0-26276 GCA_964035755.1 Teleogryllus oceanicus
ACGCGTTGCTTGGCCGAAATAAGCCAGTTGAGAGGCGTTAGACTGAAGATCAAAAGACACCTGGTTCGATCCCGGGTTTCGGCATACGAGTTACATACTAAGAAAAATTTTAGCCTTCTTTTGCATTCGAATGCCAGTTTCATAGCAGTTAGTATTGTTCATTATAGACACTGAAGGTCATTTAGGCAATGTGCAAACGCGTCGCGTGGGCCGAAATACCATTAGACTGAAGCATTAGACTGAAGATCTGAAGGTCCTTGGTTCGATCCCGGGTTTCGGCGTAAGAGTTACATACTAAGAGAAATCTCGGTCTTACTTTGCATTCGAATGCCAGTTTCATAGTAGTTTGTTTGTTTACTAGAGAAACTGATGTTTACTTACCTAATGTGTATACAGTGCCCGTGGTCCGAAATAGTTCAGTTGGGAGAGCGTTAAACTGAGGATCCAAAGGTCCCTGTTTCGATCCCGAGTTTCGGCATAAGCGCTACATACTAAGAAAAATCTGGGTCTTATTTTTGCATTCGAATGTCAGTTTCATAGTAGTTTTGTTGTTTATAATTGACACTGAAGTTCACTTACCTAATGTGTAAACGCGGTGCGTGGGCCGAAATAGCTCAGTTGGGAGAGCGTTAGACGGAAGATCTATGTAGCAGATGCAGCCCGTGGGAGGTGCCGTGCTGCGAGTGCGGCTACATACGGGGATCAGATGGGGTTTCAGGAGATTGTTTGCCTTTAGGGGAATTATTGACAATATGCAACGAGAATGAATATAAATTTAATTGCTTTATAACTTCATAAGTACAACTGGTTTTGGTTGATAGTAAGCCGGAGGACCATTGAAAGTTTACAAAGTTTACTGACTGCTCTTCTTTCTTGAAGTACACTTGGGTTTAGCTTACTTACAGTTTTGTAGCAAGGAAGACACCAACCCAAATCACTCGGCTGAGTGTGTCGCTGTCCGGGCTGAGGTTGGCTCCAGGCAGTTCGGTGGTGCGAATTGGCATGGGCGCGGACTCAGGTGACCGGAGCTGGTGGTGGAGTTTGCCGTGAATTCGGCCAGGGGGCGGCTGCGGCCCACAGTGGCGAATTTGAGGCAGGCTGATTTGGCCGTACTAATCGCCTTGATAGGCGAAGCAGTAACGGCCGACTCTGTTGAGTTTTGTTGGTCAGTCAGTTTAGCAAGTTCGACAGTGTAGTTTGTGAAGTTCCGTTGATTCTCTGTCGGTTCTCTCATCCTGTCAACTTGTCGATGCTATGTCGGTTGTCTCATTCTCTATTCTCTCTGTGTCATTCTCTCATTCTGTCTGTCAATTCTCGGTCTGTCATTCTTTCTCAATTCTGACGTGTGGGAGCGAAGTTGCAGTATTTATTATATTGCGTGTGTGATTGAGGTCGTGGAGGGGAGAGTCACGTGGCTATGACTTGGGGCTATGGTAAGGTGGGAAAGTTTGACGTGCCGGCGATCGGCCCCCTATTCGTGATGCGCTTTCGGGCCCGGGGAGAGGAGTGTCTCGTGATATTGGCGGCGATCGGAAGCGAAGGCGGTGGCACGTGAGGTGCCCGCGATGGCGGCTCGTTTGTTTTTTAGATTTTGTTTCAACGGAAATTTAGGCATCTGGCTTGCAGGTGGCCAAGAAGCGCGGCGGCGCGCCGCCAGTGCACCTGAAAATCTCTTTGTCGGTGAGATACAATTTACAAATCTCTTTGTCGGTGAAATACAACAACGGGCTTATAGTTGCGAGGGACCGAGCGATCCCAGAAATATTTGTACACATTTCTTGGTCGCTTGTCAGGTAGCGACCGATGGGGTGAGTGAAGGGCGCCGCGCGCCGGGGTGGCCCAGCCCTAGGCTAATGAGGGCTTAATCCCCAGCTGTGGCGGCGCAGAAAAGCGGTGGTATGAGATGTCAGAGCACATGACTTTTAGAGCTGCTGAGGCAGCATTATGTTTAGGTGGCAAGTGACAGATGTTGAAAACCGCGAGCTAATGTTTTAAATACGGTAAACGTGTAGATTTTCTTTTAGTGCGTTGAGGTCTTTCTTTGTTGGAGGTTTTCCTCTTTCTACAGGGTCTTAAAAAGGTTCTCTTGCTTTGTGTAGGTAAACATTCTAAAAGTGAAAAGTTCATTTTCTCTTAAAAAAGCTTTATTTTCACGCACGAAGTTTAGTGCGGCTGTGTCAAGGACAAAGTAAAGTTTTAGATCCCTTGCTTCCTTTCCAGAAGTCTCGAAAGTAAAATAATAGCACCCTTGGAGCAAAGACAACAAAAGTTAAGTTTTGGTTTGAAGCGATAAATTTAGATGATTATTTGGGATTTACAATACTAGCTTCCTCGTAAATCGTAGTCCAAACGTCTAAATATTTTCCTGTCATTCTCATTTGCAAACGAATATAGATTTTTCTACATTTTTGTAACAATACAAACAACCCACTGAAAGAGATTTATCTACTTAACCCGCACAATAAAGAAGTTGTCGTTTACATACTTTGCCTGAATGTGAAACACAAACATAACTTGTATAAGCCACTGAGAATTTGTGGATCTTCGAAGCTTTGTTTTAAAGCTGAGCCAGAATATTATGTATCTTACCAAATCAACTGTTCACTTCTAGAACCAGCTTTATCAAATTATATCATGTTAATTGAGTCACAACAAATGACCCCAAAATTTATTAAAACGTAGGAAACAAATTCTATATAATTCCATGAATTTGGCCACAAGATTTTGACAGACAGCTTTGTACAAAATATCCTTTGTATAAAAAATATTTATATACATATATACAATGAACATACTGAAGTTGTTAGGAAATTTTGGAGCGACGTTTCGGGAAACTCATTTTCCCCATCCTCAGGATAGCCTGTGTAACGGAGCACAATTATGACATAATTACTGAGAGGTTACTAATAAAACAATATTATATAGAACATATTACAAAGAAAAAAGAAAAACATAACAAAGAAAAACATAGCACTCGATATATTATAACATAGAGACTCACCAATTTAAAACAAACAAAACATCACAATGAAACCAAAGTAATATTAATAAATATTTGCAACCGGGCGTGCTAACGTATGTCTGGTATGGCAGTTACATGTTTTAAATTGGCGAGTCTATATGTAATACTATATCGAGTGCTATAGTTTTTCGTTTTTCTTTGTAATATTTTCTTTATAATATTGTTTCATTATTAACCTCTCAGTATATGTCATTCTCGTTTTTTTAACGCAGCAAGTATGGAACTCCATCTCGCCGTATTAAATGCGTTCCTGACCTCGAGGGTAACAATAGTGCAATACTTCATTGCGCCCCTTCTTCATCGTTTGCCCTCAATAACCTTGCGTGCGATGTCGAAAACGACCCTAATTGCGTCCACTGTGAATCTCGCCTTCCTGAAGCCACATCGATTATCCGACTCCCTGTGGTTCCTTCGTGTAGGCTTCAATCCGTTTGCAGATGATCCGCTCTAACACCTTGCCTCCAGTATCCAATAAACCTGCTGCCTAGCGGGTCGCTAGGTGCCCTTCGGAAGGAGGACCAGCCGTTGTTGCTTCCAACGACAGGGGAAATTTCTCTCTCGCACACACGCATTGTATGTCTCTAATAATCGATCTGATCGGGCCCTAATAGCGATCATAAGAGCAACATTCGGCACCCCATCCAAGCCGGGGGCCTTGCAATCTTGAACCGGGCTCGCAAGCCTTTGACAGTTCGTCTAATGAAACCGCCGGAACCTCGTGTAGATCTTCAAGCGGATCCATTGGCGCAATACATCTCTCTGATGAGGATAGAAGGTAGCAACTATCTTCTCCAAGAAGACCGGGCAAGTCGGAGGTGGCCTCGACAGAGCCTTGAGCCTGGCTGTTACCACCTTATACAGACGACCCCAGGGGTCCGCATCCACCTCGTTGCTTAGCTCTTTCCAGCAGCGATCCTTGCTGATTTTAATGGCTTTTGTGAAAGCTCTTCTGGCGGCCATGTGACTCTCCTTGAGTGTCAAAATTTGCGCGACTCCACCCGCGTTGCGCCAACCTACTTGAGCGGTGGCATTCTCTGCGATGTTTCCCGATATCGTCAGTCCAAATGTATACTGAGGGGCGGCGTTCTTTCCTGAGGCTTTTCGTCATTGACGCATCACAAGCGTCAAAGACTCGATTCATTACAGTTCCCACCATATCCTCCCCACCATAGAGTTACCGACCAGCATAACGTTGCCCTCCACCATGACTGAAACAAGCTTCAAGAGGATCGCGATCAACGTCCTGTGGTTCCAATTTGTTCTCCTTCTCTTCCTTGAAGAACTCAACAGATACTTCTCTCTGGCTTCATATTAGAATAGCTTGGTGCTCGCTATTGGTATAATGATCGCTAACCTCCCACGCCCTAATCCGTCTACCAAGGCTATCACACGCGAATGCCAAGTCAACGATGGAGCTGTGACCATTCGCAGACAAAGGTCGGGCTGTTACCCGTGTTGCAGACGTAGACGTCTAAAGCAAGGCTGTCCAGGAGAGCCATCACACGTTGGTTCGTTACCCTGCTACCCCACTCAATGGCCCCTGCAATAAAGTCCCCAGCAAAAATAAGAGGCCTTCGTTCTCTCGCATCATTCAATAATCTATCAAGTAATGCCTTAAACTCCTCAAGCGACGCACTGGGTGCGGCATAAAAACTATAAAAATATATACCGAACCCCTTGATCTGAATCTATCCCCTGGGACTTGCATAACCTCTTGGACCACGAATCCACACTGCAGCTGGACTATTACCACAACTCCGAAACCCATTGAAGACCATTTGCTTGCACAAGATCGCGACGTCTATCTTCAGCTCTCGCACCGTCTGACTGAGAAGGTCTTGCGCCGCCTTGCAATGATTTAGATTGAACTGCAGAACCCTCATTTCATTCTTTCAACTCCGTTCCGCCTTCTCTAAAGCCTTATGATAATAGGAGCACATATAGCTGTCAGTTGCATGCGTCTCACTGTCTTTCGCTTGACAGAGGTATCAATTAGGGGGCTTAATGCAGGTCTCCACAAGAATGCCCTCCTTCACCGCATCGATGACAATTCTTGTACCTGTCAGGTCCGTTACAGTTTCGTGCCAGGTGCCCAAAACCCCAGCACCTGTCTGGGTCCTGGTAACAACTATCTTCTCCCCAATGCGATACCTAACCCCGCCAATCCGAATTTTGTTCATTCGAACCACTTTCCTGACTAGCTCTGTTAGTAGTACAATCATGGCCGTTTGGATGCCACCGTAGGCGGTGCAGAAAGGACTTATTACTTCTTGACTTCATCCAGCTGTCTCTCAAAGGTCTCAACAATTTCTTTGCCCGTCGTGACTTCGTCCAGGTCTTTAATCTCCAGGAGTACCTCACTTCGACAGTCTGTGCCTACGCCTTTCCTTTTAGTTGATCAGCCACAGCGGTCTGAAAAAGCGCCGCCTTCAGACAGCCCGTGGCTCCCATCCCCAAAGCAGGTCCCCGTCTTTCTTATTGTAACTACATTGAGGGCCCAGTTCTTCAAGCTCTGGGATTTCCTTCATGTATCGCAAAATTTCCGCGTACGTCGCCCCCTCCTTGGCGCTCACTAACAAGGCATCCCACGCTTGGGCATGGGTGTGATGGTTTCTTTCCCCTTGCCACAACTATCTTCCATGGGCTCTCGGGTGCATCACCAAACTCAGATGGGGTCCTCTCGAGGTGAGCGACTCCTCCGCCCTTAGTAATCCCGCCATTCCCGACTTCTTTCCTTTCTCCTTGGACTTGTCGGGGGTTATTCTTCTAGACAAAAACACATTGACAGACTGATGGGATTCTTATTAGTACACTGGGGATCTGGGGCGGCAGTCCTCTTTCGTGAACCGCAACTTTTAGACAAGATGTTCGTTTCGAAACTTCTTCCTATAAATTCTCAAAATAATCGTAAACTACAAAATAAATATTCGGCCGGTTTAGATGAATTCCCGGATTCTTTGTTAAAGACTTGTGCACCTCCATTGTATATCTGTTAACTCACATTTTTAATGCATCCTTATCACTGAAACGTTTCGGATATTTCAAATAGCAAAGATTAAGCCGCTCTTCAAAAAGGCAACAAAATGAAATTCAAAATTATCAGCCTATTTCTATCGGTCAGTTTTTCAAAATATTAGAACACTTTTTGCTACAAATGGAGACCTTTCTCAGTAAAACGACGCGCTCTCAGATTGCACACATGAATTTAGAAAATCAAAATCTACGGAAACAGTCACATTTTCTTTTCTTGCACCTGTCACCTCATCATTGTATCAAAAGAAGCGCCTATTGGATTATTTTGGATCTCTCAAAAGCTTTGTCTGATGATGATATTTTACTTTCAAAATTACCTTCATATAAAATCCGTGGTATTGCTCTGTTGGTTACGTTCGTTCCTTAAACAACGATATCAGAAGAAGAGATCCTTACTGGAGTGATGGAACATTATGTACACACTTTTGCCTCTCTTTGCCAATTCACGTGGAGTTCCTCAAGGATAGATTTAGGCCCTTTTACTATACGCAAACGATATGCCCTCAACGATTCGAAACAGAAGAACAGTTCTCTTTGCGGATGATACGAACATTCTTTGCAATAAAGAAGCGTAAATAGTTTAGTGTCTGATGTTTTAAATTGGTTCGAAATAACAAATTAATAATAAATGAAAAGAAAACTGTTTTAATGCAGTTTCCATTTCAAATGAAAGAATTCTGTGCTCCATTGAAAATGAACGGTGTACAATTGGCTGATGTTAAGGCAACATAATTTTTAGGTCTTTCAATTCCGTCAAACCTAAATGGAACGTCCATTTAAATGAATTGAACACAAAATTAAGTTCATTATGCTACGCGTTCAGAATTCTTACATATTCAGTCAACCTTCGTACCTTGTTGGTATATTCGCAAATGTTCATTCCCGCCTGAGATATGGCATAATATTTTGAGGAAATACATCGTATAACACCCAGACTTTTAGATTACGAAAAATAATTATACCAATAATACCAAATCTTCCACATTATTCTTGTAAGCCTCTCTCTCTATTAATCTAGGAATTTTACCATTACCTTGTATGTTGATTTACGAATCTGGATTTGCCAAAATGACTTGCTCAAGAGTAGGAATATATTTTCAGAAAATGCCGATGTCTACAACTATAACACTCGACGTAGAAATCATATTCATCAGGTGACAGTATCAACGGTTCATTACAAAAATGCACATACAATACATGTACATTATTTTACAACACTTTGCCAGATAACATTAAACGATTAAATTCGATAGAAAAGTTTAAATCGAAGTGAAATCGTTTCTGCTGGATAACTGTTCTATACAATTAGAGTATACTGAGCATCACAAGCAAAGTAACATTAATTTTAAATGTGATATTTAAAGCATTAGGACCATTTGGACTCAATAATTCTAAACAACTTGTAACAAGTATTGTACCGTAGCCTCCGGGACCACCATCTCTTCAGGTTTTTCGTCCAGTTTTCCTGATCCTATAAGCAATTTCTGAGATGTCCCCTTGTTTTGTTTCTGGACATATATGTAACATTATTATCTGTACGTCTTCTAGAATTCGATGGGAAATATAATTATTCAAATTGTCGTTTCCATATTGTCACGCAGGACGTACTATTCTTTGACGAAGGACATGATGTGGGATACGTGCCCAAAATGTATTGCTGATTTATCCTTGAAAATAGATTTTATTACATCTGAGCTTTCTGTTTGTTTTTCTTTTTTCCTGTATTCAAAATTGAAGTAGTATATGGCTTAGTGTAAGGATCACAGAATTTTGAAAACGTACACAGAATTCACTTCTCCATATGCACGTCATACACAGTTTTGACGTAAAATAAATTTTAAAAATTCATCAATCATGTGCAGATTCATGGTCCAACTTCTGATCTCGCCGTGCACATTTGACGAGGTTTAAGCAAACTCTAGAAGCGCAATGATCTTCTCGAGGTTACAAAGTTACTTTTGTATCTTTTCACCTCAATATTACTTGCTACAAGATGACACATTTTCACCCTCCGTAACATAAGTTGTTTGTTCGCTTCATGTCGAAGCCTGATCTACAGCTTGCACACTTGCTATAGGTACCACAACAACTACAGGGTATGTTGTATGTTAGTTTAGAAGTGACCGCTAGATCGGTTGCCACACTGGCACTACTCTGTAGCTCTGTACCATAGACTGATATGACTACTCTGTGATATAAGTGTCACTGTACTCAGTACTCTGTAACGGTGCAGTACAAACCATGTGCTCGTTTTCTTAAATAAAACTTTTATAAAATAAACAAGTGTTTATTTAACCGCAACATGGCGCAGTCGTAAGCTTGTCAGTAAACTCAGTCGTAAGTACGGTGTGTTCTCAACATTTGTTTCGAACAAGTTAAAGTTGCCTGATGTAATTCGGTGCCAGTAATCATTCGAAAAAGAGCATACTCGCAAACAATGGAATCAAATAAGCAGCCTAAGCCGATGTACATAGAAGGTGATCTTGGAATCAACCGGCAAAAATTCAAAAACAGTTTCCAGTTGTATTGTGTTGCAGCGGCATCAACAAAAGGATAGACAAATCCAAGTTGCAGTTTTATTGCATTGTGCCGGTGACAGTGTTGTCGATATTTTCAACACTTTAACATTGACTGAAGCAGAAAAGAAAGTGTTTAAAACGAGTGCTAAGTAAATTGGACAAATTTTCTTACCACAAAAAATATCAGTGTCGAAAGTCACAAGTTTAATACGCGTGTGCAAGGTGCAAATGAAAGTTTTGATCAGTATCTTACAGAACTGAGAAAGCTTGCAGCGAATTGTGATTTCAGTAATCTTAAAGATCGTTTGATCCAAGATCGAATCGTGGTGGTGTTTACGACCAAAGGAGTTAAGGACAGGCTTCTTCCTGAAACAAACCTAACCTTAGATAAGGCAATAAAAATTTGCAAGGCCGCGGAGGAAGCGACATTCACATAAAGACAATGACGGACAACCAATAAGCTGTCAGTAAATGCAGTTAGAAAACAGTTTCATCCAAGAAGAAACCAGGTGCTCATACAATGCAACAGGACACACACAACAACGATCAGGAAGTACTGCAAAATGTCTCAGAAATCAGTGCAGCCAACAGACCCAGTCAACAGAACAAAGAAGCCAACAAACAACTTCATCCAGACCAGGTTGTCAAAGATGCGGTTTGTTTCATACAAAAACTTGTGTCCGGCAAGTGGTAAGGTATGCTTAAAATGTAAAAATTAGGTCATTTTGCAAAATGTGTCGTTCAAAGTTTGTAAATGCTATAGAAAATGGAAATGATGATGAATGTGAGTATATTCTTGGTACACTTGAATGTATATAAAATTAGAAAACAATTGGTTTACCATGTTAAAATTCTTGATTGCAATAAGACACTTAAATTTAAACTTGATCAGGAGCACATGTTAATGTAATTCCAGAGTATATTTTTCAAAAATTAGATGTATCACAAAATCTCAATCAATGTCAGTATGATATTTCTAATTATGGTGGGCAAAAGCTCCATGTTATAGGTTCATGTAAACTGAATGTTTCCACTAACGATCGAAAGTACAAAATGGATTTTGTAATTGTTCGCACGACTGACAAATCAGCACCTATTATGGCCTGAGGGTCTACAAGAATTAGATTTGGTAAGAAAACTGTGGATACTTTAGAAGTTGACAATGAATCGAATTTTATCAAAAGCATCACGATGTTTTTCAAGGTATAGGTAAGATTACAATAAACCTCATGATTTCAAACTAAAAGAAGGTTATCAAGCTGTCATGATTCCGTGTCGTAGAGTCCCTTTTAAAATAATGAAAGATTTAAAAATTGAGTTACAAAAAATGGAAGATGATGGTATCATCACTAAAATGACTGAACCATCAGAATTTGTTAACCCATTGGTTTTAGTGCATAAACCAAATAAATCCCTGAGAATTTGTTTGGACCTTTTCATTTAAATCAAGCTTTGGTAGAGAAAGGTATGAAATGCCAACTTTTGAAGAAATTACAGCGAAATGGCTGGCTCAAAATTTTTCACAGTTCTCGATGCGCATAGAGGATTCTGGCAAATTGAGTTGTCAGATACAGCATCGAAGCTAACGACATTGCCACACCTTTTGGCAGGTATCGTTTTCTTAGGCTTCCATTTGGATTGTCCATAGCTCCAGAGATTTTCACAGAACTTTCACAGAAATCTTTGAAGATATTCCAAACATAAAAGTGTACATTGATGATCTCATTATATATTCAAAGACAAAGAAAGAACAGATGAAACTTTGAATCGTGTTCTCAACAGAACTAGAGAAAGAGGTGTAAGATTTAGCCCAAACAAGATACAGTACTGTAGTAATCAGGTCAGGATACATAGGACATGTTATTTCTGTTGATGGTATTAAAGCTGACACAGACAAAGTGGAAGCAATAAAACAGATACCAACACCAAAGAATGTCGCGGAGCTTAGCAGATTTTGGGAATGATTACATATTTAGCTAAGTATATACCCAATCTGTCTGACATCAGTACTAATTTGAGACAATTAAAAAAAGGTGCATTGGATGTGGACAGACGCCCACAGAAAGAATTCATACAGTTAAAAGTACTTTCAACCAGTCCTGTTTACAATTCTATGATGAAAAGAAACCGATAATTTTGTCGGTAGATAGTTCAAGGGACGGAATGGAGCAGTAGTTATCCAGGATGGGAAACCAGTAGCGTACGCATCGAAATGTTTAACTGATACACAACAACGCTATGCACAAATTGAAAAAGAAATGCTAGCATTGTATTCGGGTGCCAACGTTTTCATCAATATCTTTATGGTAAGAATTTACAGTAGAATCAGATCACAGACCATTAGAGTCAATCTTTAAAAGGATCTAAACAAAACCCCGATGCGACTACAACGCCTTCGTATCAGTTTGCAGCCATACCAATTTACAGTAAAATACAAACCCGGATCCCAATTATATTTAGAGATGCTCTATCAAGAGCCAGTTATGATGACAAAAATTTTGAAGTCAACGAAAATGACTTAGATGCTCAGGTGAACTCTATTTTATTTCACAATATTTCTCCAAAAAGTTCGAGAAAGTTCAGAAGAAACAGCCAAAGACGGTGCAAAACTTGATGACAGTAATTCTGGAAGGATGGCCAAATTCCAAAGGTCAGGTAAAGACGATATCAAGCCATACTGGTTTTGCAAAGATGAATTGGTTGTAGTCAGGAACAATCTACAGAGGAGATTGATTGGTAATTCCCAAACCATGAGACGAGACATGATAGATGGAGTGCACTATAACCACATGGGAGTTGAAAACAATTTTAAGGGCAGTAGAAAATGTGTTTTGGCCTAATATTGACAAAGAAATTCAAGATGTCGTTAGGAATTGTCAGCTTGTTTAACTTTCCAAAATAGTAATCAGAAAGAACAATGATGACTCGTGAAATTCCTGACCGACCATCACTAATAGCATGATTTGTTCGAACTTAATAAAAAGAAATATTTATTAATAGTAGACGCGTATTCACGATTTCCAAGTATGCTGTTTGAATGATAACACTACATATGAGAATGTAATACATCATGTAAAATCGATATTTTCAGACATGGTAAACCGGAACTTCTATACAGGCAATGATGTACAGTTCGTGAATCAAAAGTTTCAAACTTTTTTAGAAGACTGGGAAATTGTGACAAGACAAGCACTCCAAGGTATCCACAGTCCAATGGCCTAATTGAGAGGCACGTTCAAACTATTAAGTCACTTTTAAAGAAAGCATTGTTTGACAACAAGGATATGTACATTACGTTGCTTGAGTATAGAAATACGCCATTAGGTAGAGTCTTCCTTCTCCTGCTGAAATATTGTTCGGAAGACGATTAAATGGTATATTGCCAACGAACCAAGAAATGCTCTTGCAAAATATAAATATGTGAGGTTCGAAAAGGTGAATGAAGATAAAAGCTAAGAGAAAAGCAATATTATGATACGAATGCAAAAGATTTAACAGGAACTAAAGAAAAATGATCAAGTTATGGTTCAGTTAACGAGAAGAGTACTTGGGAACCTGCGACCATTATTGATGTTGACCAAAGTAGACCTAGATCATATGTTGTTAAGTTAGATAGAAACGACCAAATTTATGTGAAATCACAGATTTTTGAGGAAATTTAAGTTAACAGATTTGATAAGAACGACAATGATAGTTATGATGATCTTATAAACAAGTATCTCAAAATGCATGTACACAAGAATACACACTAACAAATACAGCTCAAAACGATACTAATGTCAATACAAAGGATGATGATCAAAATGATGCTTATGTCAAACCACAAACACAAGCCAAATGTAATCAAACAGAATCCAAAGGCTATTGGAGTTACAAGATCAGGTAGACTAGTAAACAAACCAAAAGTACTACAAAGATTATGTTTAAGATCAATAGATTAAGTTCAATATGTTGTATTTTGAAAGAATATCTTAATCTTTCGTTATATCTTGTGTAATGTCTTTTTTATAAATTGTATCTTGTGAGGAGATGTTGTATGTTAGTTTAGTAAGTGACCGCTAGATGCAGTTGCCACACTGCACTACTCTGTAAGCTCTGTACCATAGACTGATATGACTACTCTGTGATATAAGTGTCCTGTACTCAGTACTCTGTAACGGTGCAGTACAAACCATGTGCTCGTTTTCTTAAATAAAACTTTTATAAAATAAACAAGTGTTTATTTAACACAACAAGGGTACCAGACCCTGAACAGTACAGTGAGTTCCCTCAAGGCTATTCATGGTATCCGTGCGTAGACCAAGAACACATGATAAACACCTAAAACGCAGACGTCTGGGGTAACAAAGCCACTGGGTGGTGCAGGGTCACTGGTGGGGGGAGGCAAGATGTATGTAAAAAGGTCACTTGGGACAAAGGTCACCGGGGACATATGCCACTACGGAGCAAGAGTCATGCGACGGCCAGTCATAAGCCGTCTAATGAATCAATCGTGACAGATCTGACTAATAGCTATCGCATCGATTAAGGATAGAAACACTTTGCCCCACTTTTTGCAAGCGACGGAAGTTATAGGCCGCGATGGATCGGCCTATTTTCCAATAATGTGCACTTTTACTTCACTCTGATTATTACCGTCTTTGAAAACGGCGCTTTACCGGTGTGCCGTGCAGCTATGCTAGCAGCGAATGCTTCTGTCAATAAAACTGCTATCACTAAGAAGAACAATGTCTTCAAACTAAATATACAACGTTAATCTGCAGTTGAATATGCTTTCAAATGCTTGGTACGCTCTTGAGAGCGCCGCAGCAAAACTCAGCCGAATCCCCGATATCTTCATTCAGAAAACGTTCCTCACACACACGCACACGCACATGCGCGCGCGCACGCACGCACACACACACACACACACACACACACACACACATTCACTGACAAATTCTGCATCTATTAAACCCCTCCATGCAGAAAGTACGACACTGAATCCCCGAATTGTCGTTAATTTCGTTGGACCGGCACCAAGTCCGATTATTGGAACGGTCTGGACTCGGACAAGAGTGTTTGTGCATGTGTGTGTTTTTCGTCCGATTATCTTTCATTATCATCATTATTCCATGTCATCCCCCAGGAATAGCAACTGGGGATAAAAATTGGATGCAGCATAATGCTGATCCCCTCAAATAGGAGCCACATACACTCACCACGGGATAAATGTAACTGAGAGGTAAGTGCTGGAGAATGTCCACGTTATCCTGGACGGCCAATTCGCAACACCCCCAAATAATAATAAGTAATAATAATAATAATAAAGGTCCGTCACCGTGATGACGTTTAGCTCGATTGGATGGCACCAAACTGATTTATTTCAAGCGCCACGTTAGAAAAATCAAGTTTACAATAACACGTCCTAACCTTGACTCCTCTGCCTATATATTATTTAGTAACCCTAAAGGTCTCGCTTGAGCGCAAAAAGAATACAATAAAATATCAAATATCACGAAATCAAGCCACTTATCCTATCTCTCTTGAATTATCACAAAATTTTCTATGACTTCTAATTAAATCCCCTGGCATTTCCCGGCTTTCAAAAGCTGCCGTCCTGCAATCAAAGATTGTGGAATGCATTTTGATAGATAAGCTGTTTGCCATTATATATGTTACAAATAAAGGGTGAAAAGTGTTCCAAGCTCTAATGGTGTTGGTGTCATCTAAGAAGGCATTGTCCTTATCAATGATGAGTTCACATGGTAGTCGTTTGTGATTATACTCGTAAGCTGGGGATGAGCACTTAAACGACTGGATGAACCATCGTGGTTATTTTTACCATGGGCTAGACTTGACCTAATTCATAATGTTGCTTAGTCCCACTTCAAATTTTGTAACTGACTTTCCCCATGAGAACTTTAGAACCAGGAACTCACAGGAACCCTCTTCAACATTGAATCTTTATTTCACGCCGAATTTCGCAATTGAATTTTGATATGATTTCTCTATAATATGTATATGAAAAGGGAAGAAGCAGAATTGTCTTAAGATACCTTTCGATTGTAGTTTTAACTATATAACTTCCGGAAGTCGTGACCGTCACCGACAAGCTGATCGTTCAAATCCTTCAAATCTTCCATGGCAATCAGCCTAAAACGAGTCAATCAGAGTGAACCATGGACCAGTACTCGAGGAGTGAACCATGTAATTGCCGCTCTGAACACGTACTCGAAATTCTCTTGTATTCGGAATATTTAGTTCCGAAAACATGCGTGTAGCTGCTGACCGCGGACGAGTTGTAAAATTTTCTTAGTTCAGGGCGGAATCGTTAACCTTCAGACACTTCCACTTGTGACATAGCACGCTGCATAGCGAGCCGTCCACTGACAGCCAAGCTAATTCATGTAGGTCGACAGGCATATCAGAAACCAGGGCGGCGCAGGCCTGTCTGTTTACAAATTAGACCGTTTTAATTTAGTGTTGTAATAATTTGTCATGAAACGAGTTTATAATTTGTAAGTGGTGAATTGGAAAAGTGTTCAACAGTGTCATTATGTATTGTTAAGGATTTGGAAGAAAAACTTAACAAACATCTTGTAGCATTCATCAAAGAAGTAATGAAATTTATTATGCATTTTGGATGCAATATATTGCTTCTTTAAAGGTAGATATTTTATTGTGCCATTAGTAAGGGCTAAAAATTTGTATTGTTTATTTAGAGTGATTGTTACTTTACTTGTCAAATTTATTTTGACATGATTAACACTGTATGTGTCAGTGAAGTGAAGTTTGGTCTGATAATTTTGTAGTGATTCACCTTTTGTATGTTGTATAAATTGTCTAGTATATTTAAAGTGAATCATTTGGAAATTTAGAGCATTGACCATTTGAACACGATTGAAAGTTTGATATTTGGTTTGAATATCTTTAGGTTAGCCCCTCTGGACTTGTTGGCAGTTGTCCTCCCTCATCACTTATCTGCTTCTGTTCTCTTCATACCTGTAGGTGTCCACGTCAATCAGAACATACTCTTTTCACTATTGCAGACCAGAGGGTGTGCATTAGTTAAGTTGTTATCTTTTTAATTGTTGCAAACATGCTCTCCGGCCCTTCTGAATACCTCAATTTACTGAAATATGTCCTTATCAAAATTTTTTTGTTTTGTTAAATTAATAACTTCAAAAATAAAGTTGACCTTGTAAAATTATGTTGATTTATTTAGAGGACCACAATATTGGTGTACATATATCTGATGAGTCTGGTCATAATTACATAATTATAATACAGTTGAACCTTGCAATATAAAAAAAATCATGTCTCAATTTTATTAGTAATGCAGAAATTGCAGAAATAATGACAGACAAAATGATCTTTTATTAATTTTATTACCTGGAAATTGTTTTTCATTCTCTTAAAAATTGTAAAAGCAAGTACTCCTGTTTTTAGTAGTAAGAGTTCATTATTGAATAAAAAATTTTTTAATTTAAATGATAGAAAGGCTAGGTATTCTTTTAATGCCAATCTTCAGTGTGTCAATTACCTTACATAGTTTTCATAGAATTGTATTAGTTATTCTCAGAAAATGAAAGGGAGACTTTAAGTGTTTTGTGTATGTGTGTTTCAGGAATTGAATTGAAATCTATGGCCTCTCTTCAGGGATTGCCCCCCTCCCCAAAAGCCCTCAGTGGTGTTAGTATTGTAGATCATTCATCTGAATTTGTTTTTCCTTCTGCCCTATTTCATCTGCTGGCAGTACAAGAAATGCTCATGGTTTAACATTCAACATAAACCAGGTAGCCCCATAAACATACCCTCTTTGCCACCTCCTCATGTAATGAAAATATAACACCATCTGTAGACATACCTCACAGTGTATCCTAGAGTAAGAAAGAACATGGGACTGGATGCGACTTGCAATTCTTAGAAAGGAAATGGTGAGTAAATTTAGAAATACTTCTTGTGATTTCGAAGTTTTTTCTATGCAGGTGTGAGGGTTAAAAACATACCACGAGTTTCATACTGAAGATATTTTCTACGTGATAACATACCGAAATTTTGGGTGCTATTAGTCACCCGTTTTCAAGTGTACTTAAAGACTTATACAACCAACTCACAATCATAAAAAGCATAAATCAAAGATAGAATATTGTAAATATAACAATAGGGTTGGGGTCTGAGGATAGATCCTTCATCAATTGTTGGAAAATATATAAAATTGATTAGAAATATTGTACAGAGAATATCTAATCATTGCAATTTTCAGATATTTACAAAATCATTAACAATTTTCCATTATCAGAAATCAGAGTGACTTAATGGGTTATCATTCCTGTTGTTTGACTAATTATGTATTATTTAAATACAAATTATTTTCAGTTGGGAAAAGTATAATTACTCTTTGTATTTTACTTTAATAAATGAATTATTCTTTAGAATGGGGTTTTTAAAGTGAGGTTCTTGGAAATCAAGGTGTCAAAGAAATTGTGGGGTCCTAGAGGTCGTCAGAGACATGAATTTTAATCAAAGTGACCAAAAACAAAAACATGAAGCTTATCTTAAACAGTACAAGCAACTTGTTTCAAAACATATGCACATGCTTTGTTGGTGCAATAAATTGCATAATAAATTGCTATTATAACCTTTCTTGAAAAATATCACATCATTAATTTAAATGTTAAATAAGGAGAAAAAATTAATCTGTGAGGTGTATCAATGAGTCTATAGTTATCGCTGGTCTATCAAAATTAAGTGTTCATTTAAGATATGTTTTTTCTTAAAAAGCATTTCAAAAAAAGAAATTCATAAAGATGTGCCTTATGTGAAAAAGTGTATATTTTCATATCACAGAAAATGGTATTTAGATTACTTCATGAAATCTCACTAGGGAAAGGGTAGGGAAATGTTTTAATTTAGCAAGTAGAACCAGTGATGGGAATGTGGAATAGTGTAGAAAATTGAAGTGTTTCAAAGAATTGTAAAAGCAGTCACTGTATTTTTAAAAAGGTATGCATCATTTACCAAGATTTCACCTTCTTGGAAGTTGTAGGTAAAGCATTTGGGAGTTGTTTGTTTTATTAAATGTTGTCCCCCCAAATCGTGAATTTTCAAAATTTTATGAAATGACATAAGTAGTGTACGAGCCCACATATTGTCGCACATAGGGCCCCTCGCTAAAGGGCGCCAATGTAAGTGACCTCGCATCGGTCCCAGATTTGACTGGCCGGTGATGTGAGTGACCCGAACCACTGACAAACCCTTCTCGATTTCTGTAGTTGACCTGGCTGCTCTGAAATATGGGAAGTGCGTGGGAAAAGGGCGTATCAAGGGGAAAACACAAAGTCGTGAACAAAATTTAACTCGGGTTTAATAAATCTAAATTTGAGAGATGGAGGGTAATTTACTGATGTTTGTGGTGAAATTCAAACGAACGCTTGCGCTGCCAAAATTACGTTTAATTGACACTGCGTATGTTGAGACCCCTTCGTTAAAACATCTTCCGTCTGGCGACGGCTTCCGCCCTCCTGTTATCGCAGTGACGCTACCGGGCCCCACTGGGTTCCCGAAGCGGTGACGGTGGCGGCTCGGTGCGTAACGCTGGCCGTCCCGACGACCTCGCGCCCCCCTTTGCGGTGCGGCGCCTCTGGCCGAGCGGTGCAGGCGGGCATGGCCGCGGAGCCACTGACGCGATGCCAACTGCGCGCGATCGCTTCGCAGCTGGGAGTCGGGAACTCGGCGACCTGGGGAAGTGGAGCAGAGAAGGGCGGGCGACCGTTCGTTTTCCCAAGTGAAATTCGGAGTTCGTGGCGGTCGAAGAGGTCTCAGGGACCAGAGGTCGCGGTTCTGTCGAAAACGGCTTTTTTCGGCCGAAAAACTATTTGGGGCCTAGTCACAAAAAAAGTTGATAAAGCATGTTCCTAAATATAGAAAATTCTTTATCTAACACGCGGTGTACAAGTATCCATTTTTTGTGGGTCCTTCATCCGAAAAATCGATTGGCGGCACCGACTTGTGGGTCATTTCATCAATTGATGTCACTACAGTGCCTGTGATCGAGTTCCTAGGGTTCGAGGTCCGACAATGGTAGGTTTTCGACACTAGCTAGACAGCTAGGTCGAATTCAGCCGCAGTCTGGAGGAGAGTTCTAGCGTTCAGCTGCTCTGATCGGGTTTTTTTCGGTGGTTTCTCCGATTAACAGGCGAATGCCGGAGCTGCACCCAACAAACGGGCCACGGGTGCGTGCGATGCTTCCTCCCTCTTCCTTGTCCTATCCTCACTCCTTTTAACACTCCCGTTTTGAGCACTACACTGCTACATATGCCGAAGGGTCAGTCAGAGCTTGGTTAAAGGCTTGTCTCTGCTGGGGCAGTTCCCGCTGGTGGAGATACCTGGTTGGGAAAATCCACAAGTCGACGATGGATCTCGCATTCAGAGGAGGATCACCTTCACCTCCCGATAAACATGCACTAAACTACGGAACTAATGACCCTAGCAGTTTATCGTCCCGGAATCACCAATCAATAGTGATATCTTTCAAAAAATTATTTGGTCTATCTAGCACTAACGAGGCATTGGTTTGTAATTCCCACCTTATTTGAATAAAATTTCCTTTCTGCGATATTACTTGATGTTGATTAAATGATACTCCATTGAAGCTATGTCAGGAAAATTTGGGGGATGCAGAAAATTAGAACAGCTGCAAGTTTTCTTGGATTATCTCAGATGGGAAATTCTTAAAGACTTTGGTTCAAACTAACACCAAAGCAGAGTAAATGATTGATTGATTTAAAAATATACCCGAATAAGGCGTGAAAACTCCCCCCAAACCAAATGATAACCCGATGCTAAATGAAAGAAAAAAAATGAGATTCCCAAAAATCAGCTTTTTGGGGCAGTCTCAGAAGAGATACGAGATGTATTTCATGTTTTATTTTTCTCAACTTCTATTGTATGTATCGGTGAAAAACAATTGGAAAACGGAGAAAAATAGTTGAGTTATAAGGGATTTTTGTCGACCGATTTTGCGCCACATTCCAATACAAAGAAATAATTTTTGAAATGGATTTTAAAGAACGATGGAGTACTGTCTCAATTTCTCCCCTAAAAAGTGTCTTATCACATTCTATAACATTTTTTCTTTCAGAATTTTAAATAATGTGACGATAGTGAGAGAATATTAAAACAAATTTTTTCAGTTCAAAATTTCAAATACAGGCCAAATGTGATTGGGAAAAACGTTTTACCAATATTTAAAAATAGATGCAATCAGACATATCAACTTGAAATGTGCAGGGTTGGGCAGAATACTTTAAATTTAATTTTTGACCAAAATCTAGTAAAAGTATTTGGCCAAAATCTTTAATAAATAAGTATTTAAATTCATACTCAAAATACATTAGATTTTGAATAGCTAAATAAATCTATTTAAATACTTAAAAAATTCAAAATAGAGTAAATACAATAATTTTTATTTTTTTTTATTGCAACAATTTATTGTAATTGTCAAATTACAATTAATTGACAGTCATAAATTTCGACAATAATTTATAAGTCTAACTCAAATAAGTGATATTTCTTTTAAGCGACCAGTTTTCAAACAAATCATCAGACAATAATAAATAAATGTAACTCAAGTCTAATAAAATAAAATAGTTTATTTTGTGGGCTGTTTCCATATAATCCCTCATTTCTTGTTAATTTGTACATCGCGTAAGTGTTTCCACCTGCAGAAACCCCAAATATTCATATAATTTAAAACATTCTGGTTTTAATAAAAGCACCAAAGAGACAAGCATCCTTCTAAAAGGGAAGTGTCAAACTGATTGGGCAAGGAGAAATTCCGATAATACCGTATTAACGTTCTTTCCACATTTTGATGTATTTAAGATTCCTGAATAAGCAAAATGACAAAGTTGAATAACATACTGATTAGGTTTTCAATGTAATGGATTCGAAAATTCTTGCTCTGGCCTTCAAAGCCAGAAGTTCAATAGGCGAGGCGTTGTCAGCTTACTCCACACTTGGGCGCTGGTGATGCCCATCTGTCGGCAGGACCCATTTTCTCGGGAAAAGTACAGAGCTGCGAGACTGTGTTAATAGACTGTATCGGATTATCCATGAGCCCCGCCATTCGACTTCAGCCAATGTTGTTGGAAATTGGCTGGATGGAAATGGAATGAAGTATTTAAGGCAACTGACACAAGCGATAAGTTTAACTCATTCATAAATATATACAAGACATTTTAATGACACGTTTTCTCAAAAACTCAGAAAGATTCAAAATAATAAAAAAAAACTATTACTAAAGGCATCAAAGTGTCTTGTGATAGAAAGCGTAACATGTATAAATACTAACACTGAACAAATGTAATTCTTCATTTCATACTACAAAAACACAATTCAATCCTAAAAAGTAATCAAACAAGCAAAATTATGACAAATGACAAGTACATTGCAAATGCGTAAAAAACAAAAACTATGTGGGGCATTATTAAAAACAACAGCACCAACTAACAATAACAGAAAAAAATATAGAGCTCCCCTTAAAACAAACTTTGCAAGACCACAAGAAATTCTGACATATCCAATGAACACTTTTCACAAATTGGTAAAAAGTTAGTATCTCAACATTCCCTAAACAATAACACACACCCCAGACAAACACTAATGTTTCACAAATTCACTGATTTAAAAATAAATTGAAAGCTTTCCTGCTTAACAACATGTTCTACAGTGTGAAGGAATAAAAAATGACATCACTACCTCCTTAAAACCAAAATAAAAATTCTAATCCCATTGATTCTCTGTTTCATGTTTACTGTTCAAGTTGAAACAAAGAAAAAGAACTGGCATATCCCATCCTGCCTGTGTTAAATTGGTTGGACTGATGTAGGAGGAGAATGCAACCAAATTCTATTTCCTTCATCTGATTTGCCTAAATGCATAGGCATCATTAATATCGTTAAATCATTTCGAATGAAAAAAGTATTTATTATTAGTATTGTTACTATTATAATTTATATTACTATTAAATTGTTATTATTATTATTATTATTTTTATTATTATTATTACTGTTATTATTATTATTGAGTATTGTAAGATCAATGAAACTATCAGGTTTTTTCCAGTTTCCCTTGATCCTTTGAGCAATGCTGAGATGGTCCCCTTATTTTGATTTCTGGAATAAATGTAACTTCACTCTGCCATATCTGACTCGTCATACCCCGATTGAAATTGTATTTGTGACTCAATAAATATTATTATTATTATTATTATTATTATTATTATTATTATTATTTTTTTTATTATTATTATTAATGTGCTTCAAGCACCAGTTTCGTCATAATTTTTGCGTGAATTTTAAATCCAAATTATCACAGTTGCAAGTCATTGAAACGAAACAGATTAGCACTTTTTCTTTATTTCTTTTCTTTTTTATCTATTTCAATTACACCTTCATTCTGATTTTGGTTTGTCACCCGAAAATGGTCATTTTAGGCCACTGTCAAAAAGTTTCTCAACATTTTTCTCTCCTTTGCGACCAACATTGCAGCCAACGCTGGTCTCTCTTTTCCCAACCAATCGTCACGTGCATCACGCTTTTCACCCTGATGTGGAAAGTGATTCGCGACCAAACTGGCGCCAGAGAGCGAGCAAAATTCCCGTGCATTTGAGGGGTCTACCCATCTCTTTCACCATACGAATATAGGTGAACGATTTTGAAGCGATGTGAATGGAAGTCGGGATGCTGCTCGTACATTGCTCGGTCATTTTTTACTCTTCCTACATAGCTCGGTCATTTATTTGCCCCGTTCGGCAAAATTTTAAACCCCCTGATATTTTAGTAAACTTTTTATACAAAAAGAACACCCCAGTTATTGGTAAGAAATGATTTCCCATGATTGTCAATAATTAATAAATCTCAAAATAATTGATTTAAAAAAAAAATACATAAATCAAAAAAAAGGGGTTTTTTGATTTTATTTATAATATAAATATTTCCACTTAAAGACAAATTTTGTCAGCAAAATTTAAATCAAATTTTGTCTTGAGTTTTCAAAATTAAAATATAAATTGTTTAAACTTTGGTGAAAAAAATTTTCCTATTTTTTGGGGGGGAATTTAAATTTTCAACGAAAAAATTGGGTTTTAATTTTTTCACTATTTCTTGTTTAAAAATTTGGAAAAAATATTTATATAATGTTAAAAGACATTCTGGGGGAAAACTGAGAAAATTACTCAAACATTATCATAAAAATCCATTTCAAACTTTTTTTTCTATTTGAATTTGTGTAAAAATTGGGTTAAAAAAAATTCCTGAAAATTCAACTATTTTTCCAGCTCTCTTAATTTTTTCAGTCGTACATAAATTGAAACTGAGAAGAAAAAAAAAAAAGAAAAAAAAAAAAAAGACAGAAAGTAAAAAAAGAAGAAAGAAAAAAAAAAACCCCCAAAGAAAAAATTTCTCCTTGTTGCAACGTTGCCTGGGGTGATTTTTTGAATCTGCAGCATTTTAATTCTTTCATATAGCATCTGATTATCGATTTTTTTGGCAGCATTTTTCACCACCTTATTTGTCTATACCCGGAATCTGTTCCTCTTCAAAATTCCATCGCTCCTTAAAAAGCCACATCTGATTTTGCATTCTTTTCTAGACTCCTTTTGGTCATATGTTTTAATATTTTTACTTTTATAAAAGGATCCCCAAAAAAGGGATATTTTCTTTATGTATTAATTTTTTGGGCTGTTATTTTCAATTTTTTTGATATCTTCTTGTCTTTCCTCTTGACTTGGGTTGCGTGAATTAGTTTTTCCCTTATTATCTAAACTTGGGGTTTTAAAATAACCCATTCACAATTTGAGCTGCTGAAAGAACAAGAAGAGTCAGTGCTCTTTCTCCACCTTCTCCATCTTCTGCTGATGAAGGGGAAAAATTTTTCCCGAGTGCGAATCACGTTTTATCCTCCCGGCGCTTTTTCATGTTCTAACAATACCATTTGTCAACAGTTCATCTCAATCCAGCATTGGTATGGGAACGTTAAGTCGTTCCCCTTCTGTTTGCTGAAACAAAAACAGACATTTGAGCAAATCTTTTAAAAGTCAACCCAAACCTCAGATCTTTTTAATGTTAATGTTGCATTTTTTTATGCTCAAATTTTTTTTGAGGTTTATTTGATCTTTTATATTGATGTTTTATTCTTAGGGCTTCCCCTAGCAATAAATTAATGTATTTTGGGACAGTTATCTATTCTCATCAATAAAATATTGCTAATCATTTAAAAATTTTTTTAAACCCACCATTTATAAGAAATTTTTTTTTTGGGGATGGCCCTTTGGGAAAGACCCAAAAGGGCTAAAAATCTGGCCTAAACATAAAAATTAAAGTTCTTTAACTTTGATTTTTTTTTCAGTATGAATTAAACATTGCTTTAAAAGGTTATGTATTAAAATATAATAAATCGTTTTTTTATTTTAATTTCTTTGACAATGTATGATTATGGTTGTTTTGTGTTTTTTTTAATGTCGCTTTGGTCCCAGTTGGACACAAATGAAGTCTTATATCATGTCCTATTTTCCCATTTAAGCCCCGGGACAAGTATTGACCACCCTTCAAGGAAGATACTGCTGACATTTTACATGTGTTATGTTTTTTAGACAAACTTTGGGGGGGTAACGTTTGAATGTAGTTTGGGATATTAAAATTATTTTACTGTAATTTACACTTGGTTGAATTACAATTAAAACTATCTTTTTCAGTGTGATTTTTTCATGGTTTATTGAAAATTAAAAAGGAAATTGAGGTGAAAGAATGGAGGGAAAAATTTTAAAAATAATGTTCACCAGGGCCTTCTATCCTGATGGAAATTTAAACCTCAAAATATAAATAAATAAAATATTTATATATTTCTTTCTGAATCTGAATAAGGTTGTATCAAATTTTGCTGGGGGTTTTTCAATTTTTTTGTTTTTTAAAAAACATTTTAATAATTTTTTTATGTAAAACTACATTTTGTTGCTGTGCCATTCAGATTTGGATCATACATACCAAAAACATAATTTTTAGTTCAATGAAACTTCTCACCCCCCCCTATTGTACATTGTCTCCTTTAATTACAAAGTCCATGAACTCATTAAAATCTCTTACAATTTTCTACCTATTTTCAGGTTTCCCTGTATACATTGTTTAAAATTTTTTGTTTTGTTATTATTATTTTTTTTTTTTATTTTTTTTTATTATTTTTTTTTATTGTCACCCACCACCACAACCACCATCATCCCCATCATAACATCTGCTTTGAAAGATTAAAAAATTTTTGGGGATTTAAAGGGTTCCTTATTCAGATTCAAAAAAATTAAAAAATTTTTTTGAACTCATTTTAACAAATTTGTGTGTAACTGTGACAACAGTTGGCAATTAAATGATATTTTTTCTTTCCCCGGGTGCTTAGAAAACGGGGAAACCGGGGGAGTAATCACAGGGGCCCTTACTTCTAACAAGAGTTGCCTCTTCCTCCCCCCCTCCCCCTTTTTATAAACAGATTCCATTTCTTGATGCAAAAAATTGCATGGAAAAATTTGGGATTAAAAGTATATTCACATCTATTTCAATAAAAAAATTCAGAAAAAGCCCCAAATTTAGTGGGGTTTATAAGGGCCCATCCCCCTTTTTGCAACCTTTTTTTCCCTTGGTAAAAAAACAACCCAGACATATACTTATATAACCCTTAAAAATTCTCAAAAACTGTATTATGTAATTTTTAAATGTTTTATTCTTTTTATCCATTGACATTATTGTAAATGTTTGCATATTTTTTATGAAAAATAATAGTTTTTCTTTTTTAAATTTTTTCTATTAAATTTTTTGTTTATAACTCAGAAAAAACTGGGAAAGTAATATTTGTTTTGTCAATAAGAAACTGAAAATAATTGCTCAAATCCACCCCAATTGGAATTTCCCCAAATAAATATGATTAATAAATAATCTGTTTTATGTGTTTTTTTGGCAGCTGATAGAATAGGTATAATAAAGGGTTATGACTTATTCATCAGTGTCGGGGAAAAGTTTTACTATTATAATTTATTTAAACATCAAAGAAAATGTGTCTATTTGAAAGAACAGTTTAATACTTTTGGTTTTTTGTTTTGTTTTCTTTTTAAACAAATTTTTTTGTGTCAATATCAAACACTTAAATTTTTTTGTTGTAATATGATATTGTCTTTTTCCACAATGAGGTTTAGAAGTATAGTTTACCATGTTTCTGTACAATTTTGTCAACTCATTGCTCAGGGGTTTAAAACAGGGCTTTTGAAACCTGTTCTTTTTACATACCTCTGCATTGTTTTGTTATTCAGGTCTAATAAATGTGATTTTAAAAAATTTTGTCTCTTTTTAATCCCCCATGATTTGAAACAACTACTTTGCTCCCCCATTATTAATTTTTATTTTTTCCATTTTGATATTTTTTAAGGAATTTTTTCCCCCCCTTTGAATGTATCTTTATCTTGAATAAGCTGATAAGTCATAAACCCTTTAAATTTTGGGACAAAAACAACTTCCCAAATAAATAAATAAGGAATAATAATTTAAATGATGGTATTTAAAAAGGGAAATACTTGGCTAGATTTTGGAATATCATTAATCCCCAAAAAACATTTAAATTTTAGTTGCCTTTTGCTGTGCTGTAAAAATTTAAATTTTTTTTCTTATCACCGGGCAAAA
>CAXIVR010001551.1:0-24061 GCA_964035755.1 Teleogryllus oceanicus
GTATGCTTTCCCTTTTATTGTATTGCCCAAATGCTCACTACTGAGATTTCACTTCCCCGCTACTGTCCGTGATTGTTAATAATTTTACACTACGCTCTGCAAAATTTAATAAATGAAAGACTTTCCGCAGTAGGTTATGTTTATGTCTTGCATTGGACATGGTTATCAAGTATCAAGTGTTAAAACTCCCCCTTCATGTTTGGGCATGCATTCCTTCTGACACTGTCTTAAAAATTTTATTTATTTCGAGATAACGTTCAGAAATAATTTCCCGGCCGATATTTCAAAATAGCTGGAGAAAATGCAGGGAGAGGGCCTTCGGTTTGGAGCGCGAGTCAACAAACACATACAATCATCATCAATGCGCGTCTATTGTGACATATGACAATTCATTCTTATTTTTCGCGCAAGTGCGAGCAATAAGTTGACGGAAATTTATCGGAATCGGAAGAACGGTACGCAGTGCTAAATACATTGATTTTATGAATTAGATGTATTGTGGAATAATCACTAATAGTACTTTTATGAAACGATGATGTAGTGATGGGTATAATATACAAAATATGATATTAATATACAGTGAGTTAAGTCGAGTATTGTAAATTTAGACGAGTGTATTAATACCATTACATAGAGTTTCAGACGTTACTTTACCTCGACTTTTATAAGTTAAACTTTTACATTCAATCGTTTCCTGGCAGTTGCCCTGCAGATTAGCCAAGGCCACCTAACCCCATCGCATGCTGCCGCAGGTGACTTTTAGTTACCGTCCGCCTGCCAGAAGTACTGCGCTAGTCAAATACGATCAAAGTGAAATTACGATCCAGTTTATTTTAATAATATTCCCGAACAAAACACTACTAATGAAAGAAATTAAAACTGAGAAGAATAATTTAATATCAAATGAAATTTTTATTGTGCACAATCGAACGAAACATTTACTAGAACGATTCTAATGAATAATTCACTTTTCATTGTAAACTTCTCTGTGATTGGTAAAGGCCCCATCATAATGAAATCTGTATCGTGAGAGTTTCATTTACAATTGGTTGCAACCAACAAATGAAATAGTATGCAATGGAATAGAAAAATGTTTGAGGTACTTCCTGATTGAGCGTTTCCCCAACACCGAAGTATTTCCCTCTAAACGGTTCTAAGTCCTCCAAACTGATGGATAGGTCGAATAAATAAGAAAAAAAAAACAACTAGGGTAATACATATATAAAATGAGAATTTTCTCGTGATAATGGTAACGGTTACGGAATATTATTATATTGCTTGTGTTATCTTACTAACGTTTCAGTATCACTTGAAAAACTACAACGTTGTAATTCTAAATTCAGTGAAAACATTTTTAAAACATCCCACCTACGTTTATAACACGAAGCAGCCGTGGGCGGTAGCCGTTACCAACGGGTCAGGTGTAAATGCCGCAACAGGATTCGAACAGTTTTGTTTCCGTTTCCATTACCGATCTAACGGCTCCTTGAGGCAAACTCATGCTATATCGGTGCTTCTGGCTGTAGTGTTGATCAATACAAATGATTTTATCAAACAATATGTTTACAGTTATTATTATTATTATTATTATTATTATTATTATTATTATTATTATTATTATTATTATATACTACTCTAATACGTTCCTCAAAACATATTTTTACATGTAATTGATAGCATTCTCCTTAAAGGATGCGATGCCTTAAGAAATTTCACAAAATTTCTCTGCACACTATTTGAGACGCCATTCTTAAAAGCGGTGAAGTACTGATCCCGGTAGGTGGAGTGGGGTTAGTGGGGTTTGCGAATGCCAGAATGTGGATTTTGATAAACATTAAGAACTATTAAATGAACCCAACATATTAATCCGATAAAATTCTTCTGCGTATTTAAATCGCGGGTAACAAACTACTAAGTCAAATGCACCTCCAGCAATTATCACATAAAATATAATATTCAATAACGTAATTAAGTACACTAATTATCAGGTACAATCAACCCATATTCAAAAGAGATTAACCTTTTGTATTAACCGAGAATTGGGTAAAGATGTCATGGCAACTTCCGGAGAAAGTGGCCAGGATCATAACCCGGATGTCGGTATATGGTCCTAATTAGCCGTACACTCGACCTATTCAGGCTCTCACTAGCTGCACTGAATTCATTTAGCGATTATGATGCCTCAGTGCGTGGATCCCTTCACAGAGAAGGCTAGCACGTTCCCGTGTCACGCAGGTTGACTCCGCTACAGTGTTTTCCGGCCCGAAAGAGGTTGTTTTGACACACGGAACTGCCGGAATGCACGTGGGCTGCGTGCGGCATGAGGGGTAGATACGTCAAAATGTTGCTCGAATGCAAATGCTATTTATATTATAGGATAGGGGAGTTAAATTGAGAAACTATCCGAAAGCAATTCAAAGCGATCTTTCTACATAAAAATAATAAATAAATTCATTAATAAACATGATACAGAACAGAAAAAATGATACAGAACAGAGATATTCTCTCTCTCTCTCTCTCTCTCTCTCTCTCTCTCTCTCTCTATATATATATATATATATATATATATATAGAGAGAGAAAAAGAAGAAAGAAGAAGAGAAGAAGAGGAAGAAAATATATATATATATATATATATATATATATATATATATATATATATATAATTTATACAAGAATTTCTACATGAAAAGCACTAGTTTTCGAAAAGACTACAGCCAAACTAAAATATTATTTTGTGATAGGGGATTAGCTCAGGTAGTACGGAGCGCGACGCGGCAGGACGCGATTTTGGATGTTTACCTAATTAGGCGGAAAGAGCTTTTCATATCTTGTGTAGAGGGGCTTCAAGCATTTCTTAGAGAACAGTACAACCGCTTTCTGAGAGCAGAAGGAGGTATGGAAGAAATATGGTGCGCGTTCAAAGATATTATTGCATGATACAAACTTTTGCAAACGCTTCAGTCATTCTTTTCAACGCTTAATTAAAAATAAATAAATTATAGACGAAGCGTTTGCAAAAGTTTGTATCATGCAAAATTCTAAAAAATAATTTGTATCCAGAATACTACAATTCAAAAATTAGACGACTGAAGAGGATAACGAGAAAGGCATTTAAAAAAAGAAAACGCTGTACCGAGCATTACAATATTTTTCAAAATTGTTCATAAGAATTTGAGCGAGAAAAAAATGCTTAGGAGGCGTATTTAAAGAATATTCTAAACAGAGAGGGAAATAACTGGACAGGAATTTATGAATGTGTTCGTAGAAGAAAGGAAAATAAAGAGGATATCCCAGTTGGCGAAAATGGAAACACGCTCATCACAGGCGATCGGGCAAAAGCTAACGCATTTAGTATTTTAGTTCGGTTTTGAAAAGCAACATTAATCATCCACTTCCACACTAATCCACACTAATCCAAAGGCTTTCAATTACAAATCAGTTTAATATTAAAGTAAACGTTTTACGGAATAAAGTCAAACCTATAAAAATGGTAAAACAAGGGGGTCCAGACGACATTTCTACGGACATAATTAAACTAGAAGTGGCAATATTACCGTATCTAATAAGCATATTTCGCGTGTCCATGAACAATTAAGAAGTACCTAAAGATTGGAAATTAGTTTTTGCCGTGCCAACCTTTAAAAGTAGTGACAAAATTGTATTATGTAATTGTAGGCCGGTAATTCTTACGTCAGTGGTCTGCAAACTTATGGAGCTTCTACTTACGAGCGACAATGGGAAAACAAAAAATGGCTTTATCATGTGACCAACACGAATTCAGGAGTTGTTACTCATGCAAAGAGTCACACTTTTTCAAGATCTAGCAGATGAAATTGATACGGGCGAGAGAGTGGTCGCAGTAGTTATAGATTTTGCCAAAACGTTTGATGTCGTTCCACACGATCGACTTGTGGAGAAATTAATGAATTCAGGCATCGATACCAGGGCGATGGCGTGGATTAGCATGTTTCTGCGAGATAGGAAACAGAAAGTCCGAATTGAGCAAGAGTTTTCTTGCTGTGCAAGCGTTACGTCAGGAATACTACAAGGGAGTGTCATTGGACCTCTTCTAATTCTAGCGTTCGTTAATGATTTGCCAGCGCAATTAATGTGAAATGTTCGGCTCTTTGCAGACGATTGCATAATATATCACATTATAAATTCGAAAGATTATGAAAAAATTCTGCAACAGGATTTTTATGCGTTATATTACTAGGCGGAAAATAATGGCATGACCATAAATAGCTCTAAAAGCAAATCCATCACTTTTGACAGGGGTCATAATTACAGCGAAACAAATTTCCGTTTAAATAATGACTTTAGTACGACAGTTTCTTCGTGAAACTACCTAGGAAGCCATTTCGACAGTTAATTAAGCTAGAAAAGTCACGTAGATTTTATTGTAGGGAAAGCGTGGAGATCTCTTCACTTTGTAATGCGCATCTTAAAAAAAAGAGTACGGTAAACGTAAAGGAAATTGTTTGTTTATCGCTTGTTCGTCCGATAATGGAATATGCATCAATGTGTTGGGATCCGCACAAAATTATGCAGTGTAAGAATTTGGAAAAGATTCAGCATAGGGCAGCTAAATTTACTTTCAGGGACAAGAAAATGGCAGGGTGGGTTTCACTCGAAAACAGGCTAACATTGAAAAGACTCTGCGGTTTATAAAAATCTTATAGCGATCATCCAGCTTGGAAAGAAATTAAACGACGGCTAAAAACTGTGGGACAAGATCTAAGCTCCCAAATGGCCTCCCGACACGTGTGGGAGTGTAGCACATAAACGTGCGTATGTATGTGGTGTGGACATGTCAAGAAAGAGGAAGGAAAGATGATGTGCGGTTTGGGACCCGTTTCGTTGGGTACTGCTCCAGCATTCACCTGTTGTTGGTAGGAGAAACCACGGATTACTACCGATCAGAGCAGCCGGCAGCTAGACTTTTCCTCCAGCGAGGGGATGAATTTGACCTTGCCATCTAAGTACAGTCAAAAATCGTGCCACTGTCGGGACTGGAACGCTAAGAGCCCTCGGTTACAGGCCTTGCAGTGGCCCTGAGCCTCCTCAATGGGTCAAACTGACTGGTAAATGGACAGAAAGACGAAGAAACAGACAAACATTCGGATGGACGGACGTTTTGAAATAAAGGCTTTTTCGGTGTCACGGAACCATAAGACTTTTATTTGTTAGAATCTCGAAAACAATATTCCACAGCTTTACAGAACTTTCTTTAAAAGACGTATTAACCCGCATGAACGTATGTGTATCATAAAATAAAACAATTCCCAGTGGTTCGAACACTGAACTCTCATTCAAGTACATTATTGACTTATCTTCCATGCTGGGGAAATTTCCTTTCGCTTTTGTCCCCAAATTTCCTGTTTTACTGCCGGGACATTCACGAAGACAGCCGATGAAGACGGAGCGTTGCTGGATGGGAAGTAGAGAGGCAGCAGAACCCCGACGAAACGTGCTGAAAACCCCGTTTTACGTACCCCAATTTTCCCGGCGATTTGAACCTCGGTGCATTCAAGGCGGAAAGCAAGCTCGAGGGTCGGTGGGCAGGGCGTCGCCTAACTAGCGAGACGTCAGTCGAATAGGGTGAGGGCGGAAGTGAGGCTGCCCTTCGGGGGTAAATGCGAAGCGCGCTGTCCGAGGGGCGCCGGAGGGAGGTCGCATTCAGGAGTCCCCACGCCAGCAGACGCCGCTTCGCCGAACATTCACAGCCAGCTGAGGGCGGGTGGGCGGGGTCGAGAGGGCAAGTCGCGCGGGCGAGACGTCCCTCGGCGCTTGAGAGAGGACTGCGCAGTCATCCGATGAAGAATAGCGCCGGAGGCGGGTATTGTGCGCGGTAATACGGATATCTTGCCGATGGTGTATCGGTTAGTGTATCGGACTCAAGTTCCGCGATGTTATACCCAAGTTCGCGGGTTCAAACTAGATCGAAGCCATGGAATTTTAAGGGCGAAAAAATCTTTCGTACGCCTTCCTTCGGAGGGGAAGTAAAGCCGGCTGTCACAAGTCAAGCCTAAATGAAGCTTCTGAGCTAAATTCAAATTGCCTATTTTGTCGCCCAAGTAATATCTTCTTTCTCCCCTAGTTGGTTATAAGAGCATAGCGAAATTTTTCGGGGTCAGACGGAAGACAAGGCCTCATGGTCTGAGTCCCGCCACATAAAATAAGGCATCCACTCAATTCAATATTATTTCACAGGAGAGTGGCAGAGGAATATACGGGACGTTTTTGTGCTACCTCGTCAGCAGTGTCAATATTTTAAGTCTCTGCGTTTTACTGTTGTGCTATATAATTTCTAACAAAACGTTACTTGTGTTTATCCACCTAAAATGAGAACATTTTATAAAAAAAAGTCATGTATGCCTCTCGAATTCGAGATAAAACTGCTCGCAAGAGGAGCTACCAGAACTGCTGCTCTACCCCTTTGAAAGCGGGACCCTCGGTTATCAAACCCTCCTCCGCATGGCAATCACTAAGGGTTGATTCGCAGGCACTGCGTACCAAGAATCCCAGAGGAATTAGCGAAGCGGTGTGCGTTTAGTATGCCTCGTGCCTCTACCGGAGTCGATTGCGTTTACTTAAGAGCAGGTACAAGCGTCGTCTTCCTCCTCGCCTCAGCCTCCTCGCGCTTCCGGCACGTCGCCGCGCGCCTCGACTCGACTCGACTCCTTCCCGTGGCGTAGGGACCCGCGCTGGCTTTGTTTCAGATCACAGGCAGCTTCCTCCGTTCCCTTACAATTCCAGCCGTCCGCATTATTAACAAGGCGCTTGAGACCTTTGAGATTTTCTACCCCTTGTGCCACGTCTCGTGCGTCGGTTTCATTTAACATTAATTTAAATTAATTCATTTAATTTAATTTCATAAACATTTTCATTAACTTGTATTATTAATTTTGGCAAATTTGTTTTAATGTGATGTTTTATATTTTGACGTAAAATATTTGTGATGGCGCATATGAGTAATAGGGTCAATTTAAAGAAGATAAAACAGCAATGCCGTCCAACAGATTAATACCTTGTTCGTAATTTGCTTGACGCATGAGAAAATGTATTTCTTTGTAAATTATTGTAGTAAAAGTGAAAATTGCTTCATACTAGATCATTACTTCGAACAGACACCCATTAAACTGTTTGTTAAAGCTAATACGCTCGGAATTGTGGGCGGGGAAATATTTTGATATTGATAAGAGTCGCGATCGAAGTTTACACAGAAAAAAAATAGTTCAATTTTGTCATGGATTTTTTCAGCATTTATTCCTTCAATTAAATTTTGTGTTACTGATTGTATTGTTACCCTTACTTTGGGGGTAGGGGACCCCACAATAGCTAAATATTAAAAAATGTAATCGAAGTTTTTAAAACGTCTCATTTTGTAGAATACTCTCAAGAAACAGAAATTGGACTCCCATCTATCTCCAATCCTGTTCCCATATATTCTCAACTCTGCCCCACCTATTCTACGCCATTTCTCCACCTACCAGGACCTGCCCCCCAAATCTCCACTTCCCTTTCCCTCCACTTCCTATCTTCGCTTTCCCACAAAAGAGATGTTCTCTTAAAACTTGTGTCCCTCACGGACTACTTTAAGGGCATAAAATGCATTGTTTCTGACTTTAGCACGATTGTAAGTGTGTTGCCGTAATCTGTTTCCTAGTCATAATCTACAAACATTTCCTTTTTTATCTTAAATCTGTTTGGTTCTTAACTGGGGAGTAATTCTATCCGGGAGTGGCACACTTAGATATTGTGTCGATTTCTTAAAAAGTGCAAACACTTGCCATGTACCCCTAGCGTAACATACTGAGAGAAGAAATTCAAGGACGAATTTTTCTATCACTAATTTTTATGTACAGTATTAGTGACTTTTATTTTCAACAAATCTCCAGAGATCCTTGTCAAGAAAAAAATCTCTCAAGCATATAAACACATTTAACTCTTAAGATCTAGTAAAAAGGTTATATGATCTGTTGACCGTTATATGATTTGTTGACATATATTATCTGTTGACCGAGGAATTAAAATGCTTTCCTGAATTTTTCTCGTAGATCTTTCCAGTAATATTTTTCAGTTACTCGTAATTGTAATATTAGTTCATGACAGTGTGTATAGTTTTCAACTACTTCTGTCAAATAACTCTAATTACATTTCCAATTTTCGAGTTCCGTGTTTGATAATGAAACACGCCCACACGCTCTAGGTATGGTCTGCTCACGCTTCGCCCAGGCTTCTTTGAAGCTCCGCTCATGAACGTAATAACGAACAGAACCTAGTACAGAATTTCCAGCGAACTGCTAGACCACTACCAACGTAAACACAGTTAACGACATATCTGACTCCGCGCTCCAATTTGCTCGAACGGAGAGCATCAAATTCTGCCTGCACGTATTCCATCCACCTACAGGCGCTCAGAGGATGGGGCAGCTATCCCAGGGCCGTACTTAAGTGGGGCCCCGAAAATGTATACAAAATGTATCCTCTTCCTTATATTTTTTTGAGAAAAAACTTATATTTAACTGTAGTTGAAGTATGTCGCTTTCAAATATAATAATAATAATAATTATTATTATTATTATTATTATTATTATTATTATTTTATTTTTTTCTCGGGGATTTCTCACCTGGGGTTCATGGTTTGAGGGGCCTCTAGGCAAACCACATTCCTAGCTTTGCATATTGAGGACTGTGCGAACAATCCGGCAGGTTTCAAGAACTTTCAGGTTTCAAGACTTTTGAGCTTTTGGGATAATTTTATGAGGATGAAGACCTATTTTTTCTAAATAATTCTTTAGATTTTTGTTAATCAGACTTGTAGCTGTTATTACAATTGGTATAATTTCAACAGACTCAAGTTTGTATATTTCTTTATATTCTATTGATAGGGGAATGTATTTTGAGATTTTTTCTGTTTCTGCCTTATTGATGTTGTGGTCTGCAGGGTGTGTAACATCAATAATGAATGCTTTCTTCCTGTATGTTATGTAGTAGAATGTCTGGTTTATTTGCCGGATCGTTTTATCAGTATGTAATTGAAGGTCTGTACATTTTGAACTGTTTACTTCTATGACGGATTTGGCTTTGTATTTATAATGAGGATGATTTTCTCTTCTGCCAGTAGAGCGTGTTTGGTTGCAGTGCTTGGTGTACAATATTTGCAGTTAGGTTGTGCCGATGTAGGTACTCCGTGTTGGCGAGGTTTGTGCACCCAGTGATGAGATGGTCTATTGTCTCTGATGATCGATGACATACTCTGCATTCGTCATTAACTTCTAGTTTTTCAAACCCTCAGTCTCTCCAAATAGAGCCCCATCTCTGAGCCATCGCACTGAGGCGTCGTAGTCGGCATTTTCTAGAGCATGGGGAAATATACCATGGAGAGGTTTGGACTTCCATTCCTGTAATCTTTCCTTGACTGACGTGATATCAGGGTAGTCTGCATTGTTGCTCAGATTTAAGGAGTATAGCCTTTGTCACATACTACTACTGCTTTATGTAGAGGCGACAGTTCGGATTGGAGTTAAGTAGTTTTTAGTCTTGTTACCTGGCGGTTGCATAATGCTTTCAGATCAAGTGAGACCACGACCACCAGTTTTCCTAGGAATGTGAGGCGTTCTATTGCTGATTTAGGTGATGCATCTGAACTTAGTAGCATAGTGCGTACCATTCTATTTAGGTTATCAAGATCCGTTTGTGACCAACGACTATTCCAAAGGAATAAGCATAAGGGATGCTCCAGGAATTTATAGCTTTTACTTTATTCTTTGAAATCAGCTCTGTTTCTAGGATTTTCCAAAGACGGAGTCTAAACATATTTTCTAGCTGCTGCTTGCTGTCTCTGTGATTAATCATTATATTTTGGTTGAAACCTAAATACTTGTAACTGTCATGTGGCTGTAATTGTTCTATTGGACTAAGCTCTCCAAAAGTGTTGAGTGTGAGTGAGGATTCGACTTTTCCTCCTTTAACATTAAGTGTGCACACTTGTCTGTTCAAAAGTCATGTGTATGTCTTTGCGGGAATTGTGATGTGATCTCAACAGTCTGCTTAACTCATTCCTGTCTTTTGCAAATAATTTTAAGTCGTCCATAAAGAATAGGTGGTTAATGATGTAAGGGATTTCTTTCCATCCGTGAGTTTGTAATCAGACCAGATTGATTCAGCATATACGACAAAGGGTTAATTGCTAAGCAAACCAAGGGACTTAATGTGTCGCCTTGAAAAATACCGCGCCGGATAGGTATTTGTTTGGATCTTATTATTTTATTATCTGTTTTCAACTCCAATTGAGTACGCCAATTGATCATTAGGTTTAAGTAGTTTAATAATTTTGATGAATTTTTATAAATTTCCAGCACTTTTAAGAGCCAATCATGAGGAACTGAGTCGTAGGCTTTTGGTAGTCAATCCAGCTAACCCCCTAGATTTTTTTTTCTTCTTTTTTGCTTGACCAGTCGCAACCATATCTATGATCAGTTGTTCCTTGCATCCCTGGGTACCCTTCCGGCATCCTTTTTGTTCTTCTGCCAGAATTCTTTCAGAATTGATATGTTGGGTTACTTTTTGAGCAATTGCAGCAGATATGATTTTATAAAGGGTATTAAGGCAGGTGATCGGCCGATAATTTTTGGGGTTGGTGGTTTCAGAATTCTTGGGTTTTAGGTAGGAGACTGCCTGACTAAGAAATAAAGGTCATACGCAGTTTTTAACTGTTTTTTGACGTAAAATAAATAAATAAATAAATAAATAAAGGTACCACAGTTGGGTTGTCAAACGCCTGATTTAGGATGCCAATAAGTGGTGTGTGCAGGGACGTAAGATATTTCCACCAGAAATTTTGAATTCCATCTGGACCGGCAGATTTCCAGTTATGCAGGTTTCGTAATATCTGTTTCAAGTCCTCCTGTGTAACTGTTGGTGTTTCCATATTTTTCGGGAATCTTAATGATTCGTTTGTCATCCATAATGCTTGAGTGTTATAGTTAACAGGTTGTGACCAGAGTGTACTCCAGAATTGTTCAATTGACTCCAGGGAAGGCGATTCACTGATTGTAACTTTCGGAGATAGTGTGTGATAGAACTGCTTCTGATTGAGGCTAAAGTTTCTATTTTCTACTTTCCTTTTATTAGAAATGTTGTACCGACGGAGTCTTTTCCCCAGTGCTGCAACGTTTTGTTTCAAAGTGTTGATATGGACATCTAATTTGCACTCAAATCTTCGTCTCTAATTCTGATTCTTTGACCTTTCAGTATTTTGTGGACACTGTCTTCAGGCGTTGTTTGCATTTTCCCGTCTATCTCTCCAAACAACTAATTTAGTAAGTCACTTCTAAACGTCTTATTTTGTTTTCTAGCCTCATCTTCCATTTGGGGTCCTTGTTTCATATTTGCCTGGACTGTTATTGGTTTGGGTATTACATTTTGTGTTGTAAGGATAGTAACAGCAGCACTTGCGTGTAGTTGTCAGCCTCAAATGTCTCTATATACATTTTTTTGCAAGTATATTTAATGATGTCAAAAGTTGAAATGTGGTTTTGTTAGGTGCATTCTTGGTAGAGGATTTCGACAGTTGGGATCTGTTCCAAAGAATACATTGAAATTTTTCTCCAATTCTCTTCTAATTTCAACTACTTGTTCTGTGTTTTCTGTCTCTTTATCTGCTGAAGGGACTTTTGTTTGACTCGTGACTTTTCCAATATCCTGTTTTACTTCATTTGATATTTCTTGAATGGGTACATTCACACCAGATACATCCTTAAAATAAGTATGGTAAATTTCATCCCGTATCGAATTTTGTTCTAAATGCTAATGACTGGTTTGCTGATAATATGTCTCAACCTGTCGCTATGTTTTGTTCCGTAAATCTAACCAAGTCTGGTCTTAACTTTAAAATTCTTCATGAGTTTTCCTGCGATGATCTGTCCGGTTTGTTCTGCACTTTGTCGCTTTCCTACGCCCGTAGTATGTCACAGTTATCTTTGTGTTGCCACTTGTAACGGGTCTCTACAGAAGTCTTGTTAGGGCCTCTAGTCTTCAGCGACAGGCAAACTAACTGGCGTTGAAGTGACTTCTGTGCTTGATGTTTGGAAGCGGGTATTCCAGTAGCTAATTCGGATTCCCGTAGGAGACGCTGGTCTCCCCGTAGCTCCTACACTGGTGGTTCGCATACTGTCACACTCAGCACCAGCTCCAAGTGTGCCCTGGCGCTCCCCAGGCAGCGGCACCCAGGCAGCGGCACCGAGGCTTTATAACGCATACTTCGTGTCTCCATCTCGCTCAACGATGGGTTTGCCTTTTATACCTACGATCAGGTGTAATGGCAGTAACCCTCTAGGATTGGGCTGTTGGCGCCGGTGTTGGCTCTTCAGTTGGCTCTTCCGCCGTTGCCGCCGCCGTTCGGAGCAACGTCCTGCCGTGACGTTCTCCAACCGAGAAAGCCTTCCCCATCTGTGACACTCGGGTATAGCCCCCTCGGCCCCACCTCGTTCGTCTGTTCACCGACCTGGCTTCCGCTGGTGTTGAGACCCAACCTCCACTCAGGTTGCTCGGCTTAACAGGCCCACCACGAGAAGGTGAACGGGTAGTTGAGATGTAGAGGCTGAGGTCACTTATTATTATTATTATTATTATTATTATTATTATTATTATTATTATTAATACACGAATCTCCGTAAGCAGTGTCCTTATTTGATTTTTTCGCTCTACAATAAGATCCTGCTAGGTAAAAACTAGGAATTTGGAGTGTGTTTAGATCATAATGAGATAACCAATGTTCTGTAAAGCAAAGAACATCTATTTGACCCAGATCACACTGTAATACTGTCTCTATAAATTCAATTTTATTTCAGAGATTGCACATTATGATGCATTATTTGAATCTTTTGCATGGACCTACACGGATGCTTTTCTGCTGCATCTGACTGTAGTTGCCATTTATTTATCTCATTTTTACCTCGAGTTCATGTTCTGTCCTGAAGGTGGGAAACAGTGTTAAATAATTTTCAGTTTTAAAACAATGATTTACTAACTCCGGAATGTTCGCAACGGGTCCAACTAATAAAGGTACTACAGTTTGAATCATGCAAACAAAAGAAGACGAATGCAAAAACTACATCCAATTAAACGAGAGGAAATCTGCACGAAGCAGCAACAATAAAATTAAATTAAATTACGCCGTCAGTTGTGTTCTTATCTCATCAGAATCCGAAATTTCACACTTTTCGTAGTCAGGAAGACTGTATTTCTGTAATATATAATTCTTCAATTGGCTGTCAAAACGTACACTTCTCAATAATGTTTTATTTTTACCTTGATTAATATGAGTACAATATATTTTGAGAGTGGTTCATATTATTCATTTCTCTTTGTAATTATAAGATGTTTTGCTAGTCTAGGAACACAACACAACATTATCAATCTCGGTCTTTCTTAGATATTTACAGTAATGTTAAAAAATGGGGTGACTACGCCATTCAGTTTGCGTAGTGGCTGAGTTATATTCAGTTGTAAATTGGTATAGTTTTAGAATTTAATGTGTATTCAAATTTAATTATACTGTGACATACCAATATGTGGGACATTGTATTGCGTCACATTTATTGTAAACAGGGTGAATTATAAGGATAGACATATGTAAATATGGCGGCATAGCAACGGTAGACGAGTTGTCGTCAAGGTCAACAAACTTCATTGCTTTGAACCATGGGGCGCGGCTAGTTGATAAAGTAAACTGTATGCGGATTGGCCGAGAAAGCAATGACAGTCTGAGGCGCGGCTAGTTGAATTTCTAAGTAATCTAGGGATTGGCTAGGCATGGAATGACAATGTATTTCGACGGAAGCGGGTCAAAATTTTTCTGACAAGAAACAGTGGAAAGTACGGACCGAGTGTTGAAGGGCTGAAAGAAGGGAATATGGAGGCATTCCGACTTATGCCGTGGTGCTGTGCGGCTCGTGTGTAGACAATTGATGTTGGGAGTTTGGGAATTGTGAACATCTACTTTGGACCGTATGGTTGTCGGACTTAGAATATTGATGTAATGTGCGGAAATTGGAACTTGGAAATATTTCGAGTGCAGCAGCTAGAATTGTGAACTTAGGTGAATTTGTCGGCAACAGGACTGGGAGTATTTGATGCAGATAATAGTTTACTGAACTTTAATATTTTAAGTATACGCGTAGAAAGAACGTGGAACTTTTAAGAGAAAAATTAATTAAGTCTTATCAACTTATGAGGCGGTGAGGATCAGTAACTTAAGTACACTTGTGCCAGAACGGAAGAAAAGAAGATGGTATTTGGACCTGGAGCCATCGACACCGGGAAATATTGAAAATGGTTCTATGCGGCGACATCGGTCAAGAGCGCGCGAAGACGGGTACTGCAATATAAAGTTTGAGACTGGTCATGACCAAAAGTTTCGTATTGTTAACAAGGAACATTGAATAAACTTAAAAATTTCTATGAATAGAAAAGATGATTTTCATTTAGCCAATTCCAGCAAATGAGTAGCTAGAAATGTATATTTGCGTCAGATTCCTCGGCCACTCTGTACATATGGCAGATCGAATAATCGGCTATTAGTAGTCAATAGCCAGCAAATGTGTAGATATATTGATTAAATTCTCCCCGGTTAATTTTTGGAAATTAATTTTTTTTTCCTGGCGCCCATATTATTTTATAAATTTGGAGCAGGTTACGTTGAATTAATACTTAATTATATTACAAGGGCAGAGGAGATATTTAATTTAAAAATTAAATCAGACAGTTTGTTTCAATACATGAGTATAGGTTATGCCTTCTAAAATGAAATGGAGTATTTAGAGGAAGAGGCAGCAAGACAGTCAACATGTTGTTCATATATCTTGAATAACTGGTTAAAGCAGACCATAACGAGTAAGATTTATCTCCAATTTTTAGTTCGAAATTCCATTGACTCGGCAATTAATACCACATCGTCAGTACAGCAAACAAATTAATTTCTTTATTTCCCATTCTTTATCCTCTTAGTATCTTTCAATTTTTATTATCTCATTTTTAAAAGTGATATAAAGAAGAGGGCTCAATGAATCGCTTTGTCGAACACTTTAATGAAAAGTAATCTCATCTGTCAGCTTACAATCTTCCTTAATCTTTGTAAAATTGCCTGAATAAATACTTAAAATTAAAGTGATCATTCCATTAGATACGACGTTCTTGATTAAAACATTTAAATCTGTATTTCGTATCATCGTAGGATACCTGTAGCATCCCGCGCCTGCATAGACAGTGCAGCGGGCGCCTCCGCGCAATAGACACACACACACACACACACACACACACGAATGGCGTGTAGGTGCGAGGTGGAGGGAGCAGAGCGTGAAGGGGTGAATGTTTCCCCTCAAGCGCGAAACAGTGCCTGTTCGCTCTCTTGTGCGCCATCCGTAGTGCAGTGTAAATCACGAGCACTAAGCCCTCATTGTTCTCTCGGCCGCCGTTATATTCTGTACTTACGTGCGAACCCATGCTCAGTGAAAGGCTCCGCGCTCTTAGCAGACGCCCCGTGAGCCATACCTGCCATGGTAACGCAGTTTTCAGTGACCGCGAGCAATAGTGAATGTTCCAAACGTTATACGTTATTTTCGTGCTGCAGATGAACTTTCTATCCGCTGGGTAGTTTGAGAAATGTACTAAATAGATATATTCCTCTGTATTTTTCTGTTGCCTTTTGCATTCTTAAAAATGGTTGCATGATGCTCGTTTTCCACTCTTTCGGTAAAAATTTGTTTTACCAAAATTGAATTCGACCTAGTTGAAAAGCTAGTGTCGAAAATCCTGCCGCCGTGGGGAGTGGGAACCTAGGACCTCCCGATCAGAGTCGCTGCAGTGACATCAGTTGATGCACTGAGCTACCGCTCCCGGTCTCACCTTCGCGTTGTCGCTCCCGTTCGCGGGTTATTGTGGAGCAGCTTTTATAGCTTCTCTTATACGCGACCACCGCGTCTCATTCCACGAAAGCTCCCGACTCCTCCGAAAATCTGAAGCGTCTCCCTCACGTCCGACTCCGAGAATCTTAGAGCATTTCTCCTACACTTTCGAGGCCATTAATGCGTCACTCTGCTGTTGACCTGCTCTCAACTCCACCCTTCTTACCCGGAGAGGTAGCTCAGTGCATCAACTGATGCCGCTGCAGTGCCCAGCTTGTCAGCTAGATCGAATTTAGTCGCTGTCTGGAGTAGAATTCTGGAGGCCACACACCGAGAGGGAGCATTCTTTCCTCTTACTTTTGCTATCCTCACCCCTTACACACACACACCAGCTGTTCTGATCGGTAGTTTTCCGTCGTTTCTCCGATCAAAACCAGGCGAATGCAGGAGTGCCTTAACAAACGGGCCACGGACCGCGAGTGATCATTCTTTCCTCTTACTTTTGCTATCCTCACCCCTTACACACACACACACTAACATGCACTAATACTACCACACATGCCGGGAGACCGGTGGGGAGCTTAGAGCTTGTCCCGGCTGGGGCGGTGCGCCGCTGGTGGGAGATACCTGGTTGAGGGAAACCTCGCTTACCGACGGTAGGTCGGCGCCGGATCTCGCCACCCGGTGGGGGAAGATCACCGCCACCTCTCGATGAAAAAAATTACTACACTTACGGGACTACTTACCTTGGTAGTTGACGTGCCCGGAATCACTAACAATCATCCATCCACACGTCTTGTCTTGTGATCCGTATCGTCAGTCTGATTGGTTTACGACTCGTGCAATCGATGTAATTTGTTCCAATTTAGTCACCTGCAAGAAAAATCCTGCAAATTGTCAGTGGACTGTCGGTGTTTTCGATCGAGTAACGAATGTACTGTTTGAAACATGAGCAAGCATGGTTGAAATTCTTTGTTCACAAATGTCCGCTCAGCTTGACTCGAGAACGCTGTAAGCAGGGGAGGGTAAGTTGACAATTCATGGCGAAGTTATGGTGGTCATAGAGGGCTGGCATCATATGTGATTTGTAAGAAAGATGATTCCGTAACATATATTGCAAACGCGCATCTGAAACGTTCCGTTTCGACGTATAAATATATTAAAATGTAACGAAATATTTAGTAATAGGTAAACTATGTAAAAACAAGTAATTATACGAAAAAGTAAAGATATGTCAAATAAAAATAGTTCTCATTAATTCAGAATGTCTTCCAAAGATGTAATTACGTGGAAATCCTATCCCAATTTATCACTGTCTCAGGCGGAGGATCCCTTCACGTTTGTGAATGTCACCGACGGGGAGTCCCTGACTGCACCTACACGTTGAGCGATCAGCCGCATATTGGTTGATTTGTCACAAATGTTACTACAGTGGACCGAGATGGATCTAAAGAACACCTCGACGAGATGTTTAGTGAGCAAGAGGCGAGAGCACGAGGGACGAGAGCACGAGGGACTCATCCCCAGTGAAATGTCCCCCTGGGAAACGAGACTTACTGCGTGTTTTGGTAGATCCCGTTGGTATAAATCTACGGAAATTGGGAGTGGGATGAGGCAAAATCGAAAATGTAGCCTCTACTCAAAAGATCAGGGAACCAACACGAGACAGTCTTAGCAATTTTGTAGTATCGCTACGTGAAGGTTGTCTTCATCTTCCTTTTGCGTCCCTGGTATCGATTCTCGCATTAGGTTCCTTTACTTGAGCCGGCCTGAGCCTTTTCGGCTGCCTTTCTCTCGTAGACGAAGTCCTGCTGAGCCCGTGAATCTTCTCCCTGCTAGCGCTTTGATCTTGTCATGAAGTCTTGCTTCCCTTTGCGTTATTTCTTTACCCTTTGCACTGATTATATTTATTAACCTCATATGCGAAGTTTTACTCTGGCAAAAATGAACGCTTGGCACTAGGATCCGTAACATTGATGTAAGGAATTTTCCTCAATTTAACGACATTAAAGAAGAATAATCGTTGATTGTACTAGTAAGTAGTATAGTAACTTCCATCACTGAAATAAAATGCTTCAACAAATTGCATGCTTGTTTGTGAGAAGAAAGAAAAATAGTTAAAGAGATTACAGTGCCTCAATGTACTTATTTCGCAATGAATTAACAGAAACTGGAAAAGTAACGAAGGACGAAATTTCTGAAGGAAAATTAAAACATATTTGTACGATTTTAGAAATCAGTTCCAGAATTTTCAACTTGTTTAATGCACAATAGAAAATATTTTTTATCTACATGTGTGCACAAGAGCAACTATCGTACTACACTAGACTAAATTATTTCTGACTTCAGTAACCTGTAATCTAAGTACCGTCTTTTTACTGTTGAAGTTCGAGAAGTCGTAGCCACACTTCAAGTTTCAAAAGTGTACAAAAACAAAATACGAACGATATTATTGAATATTATTTATGAATTTGTGAAAATGTAATGTAAGCATATTAGAATAAATGGAAATATAAAATGCGAAAATAAAACACATTTTGAAGAAGAATACATGAAATAATAAATATACAAAGTGAGATAATTGTTAAAGAAGGTAAAATGATAAAGTTGATTTGGAATGACATCAATTATTATTCTAAAGCGAAATAAAATATAGTAAAAGAATATGCAGAAAGATAAATATATAAATGAACACATACAGATGGGCAAACTGATATACCGAGTCTGAGGTGGCTGGAGGTCCCCGAAGAGACAAAACAGCGAGGGTCAGGAGCATTTTTTTCATGTTTCCCTCCACAGTAACCCTGAGGAGGCGGGAATTTATTTAGTTACTGATGTACAAAGTATGCTTGTCTTGCGGCTTAGCAGCTAAGTGAGAGGTAAAGAAAAAGCTAATACTAACTAAAGCTAACTTAATTCTAGCTTATATCTAATTTAATAATTATGTTGTAGCACTTTGGCATACTTAATTTACACGAAAAATGTTATTGTTATTTTTTTCCTTAATTCTAAGTGTTTTTGTGTGATTTTCTATGTGATTCTTTTAGTAGTTTATTTTTCGTTCACGCTTCATTCATTTATTATATACATACGTCAGGAGCACTGCACTGCTTTTGAAAAGAAAGCTCTCAATGAAGAGGGGAGAACGAGGGATTTTCTAAGAAACAGCCACTAGGCAAAGGCAGGGCAGGGTGGCGGAAAACGGGAGGGGTGGCGAGGGGTTCATGTGCGTGGGGAGCGGCCAACATTAGGAGAGGCGAGAGGGAGGGCATTTATTCATTTAAAGTAGTGTTCTGGTGATTGTTTAATAAATTTTTAATGTGTACGGCTTCTAATTTAAGTCTGTGAGTATATCTGTTTTCAATTTACAATATTTTGAAATCACTCTGCATGAATGAGTGATTTGTTACAAGAGATGCTGGGCAAAGTGTGACAGTTTGTTTTGTCTACAAGTTCTATGTATATTTACTTTGTTTAAAGTTTTTTTGGCGTTGTTCAGTAACAGTGTTCCAAGTAAGGAGATGGTATATCAGGTGTGCGTGTTTGTTGTGTGAGTAAGAGAGAGAGAAAATGTGTTTTTTGTGTTGAGAAAGTTTTCTTTTTGATAAGATTGTCAATTAATGAATTATTGTATCCATCGTTGATAGCTATTTTTTATGATGTGGATTTATGTTCTGATGTTACAAGGGGAAAAAGGAATCGAGAATAATCTATTAACCAAACTATGGAATGTTGTACGATTGTGAGCGAATGGATGCTGTGATGTTTTATGAATGACGGTGCATTTCAGCAATATTCAACGCAGCACTCAGACTAGATGACTTTCTCAACGACTGGAAAATTGCAACAGTGCTGCCCTTTTGCAAGCCAGGAAAAAATCGAAAAGATCCAGCAAACTATAGACCAAAAAGCCTGCTCCCCTCATTATCAAAAAAATTAGAGAAACTGATATTAAAACGATTAACACAATTTCAAACAAACACGCACATAATTCCAGATACACAATTTGGTTTCCGATCTAAAAACTCCACAGCACATCAAATATTACGGCTAACCGAATACATAGCGCAAGGATCCCATACAAAATACACTATTGCAATATTTCTGGATATAACTAAAGCCTTCGACAAAATATGGCATCAAGGCCTTCTTTACAAATTAAGATAAATAGGTACTCCAGACTACTTATACAAAATTCTTAAAAGTTTTAAAGAAAGTTTTACACAACCACACAACAGGAACAAAAACACAAGCCAAAATATCCCAACTTTGCGCTCTAATTAACAAAAAATCTTCCCTTAAAATAAAGACCGGAATACTAATTTACAAATCTATAATTAGACCAACAATGACGTACGCATGCCCGATATGGGGAAATGCAGCAAAATCTAACATAAACATACTGCAAACTATACAAAATAAAGTCAAAATTTTTTACCGGGCTGAAGGGCCGTGGTCCATTGGAAAACATATTTCCAGACGTTTCGTCCGCAACTACGGCAGACATCCTCAGTGGCGATGTAGTCTCGGACGAAGAATCCTCCTTGAAGGTTCCCCTGACTGCCGGAGTGCCGGTCCGCGGGGATACTTATACCAGCGGACGTGGTGGGGGCGGCTACTGATTGGCTCGGGCCGGTGACGTGGCGGAGACGCTCCACTGTGTGTACGTGACTGTTGTCATGTTCCGCGCCTACGTGACCACTGTCACATCTTTGTTTTCATTAGGTTTTGCTTTGGCCTGGCGGATTACGGATCCAAATCGATTGACTTTTCATTGCCTCTCCTTTCATTGAAATTCCGGGATGTTTGAATTTCAATGGCTTCACGGTTTAATCGTGCATGGTAGTGAGCTGTGGTGGCTAAAACATCCACGTCTTCGAATCTTATGTTGTGTTCACGGCCAGAGAAACGTGTTCGCTACTGCTGACTTTTCAGTGTAGCCAAAACGGCAGTTCCTTTGTGTTCGGAGAGCCTGGTGTTGATGCTCCGTTGTGTAGTCCAATGTATACTGCGCCACAGGAACATGGAATTCTATAGACCCCTGCTGATGATAATGGATCTCTTCTGTCCTTGGCAGATCGAATAAGTTTCGAAGCTGGAATGGCTTGAAAATGGCTTTTACATTGTGTTTTCCTAGCACTTTACCTATACGATCCGTGATGTTCTTCACATAAGGTAGGCTTACTTTCTGTGTTTGGTTGGCTTTTTTTACTGGGGTTTTCTTTGGATGCAGTGCTCCGATTTGCCAGGTATCCTTTTTTCCGCAAGGCCTGGGGAAGGAAACCAATTCCCCGGGTAAACTGTCATTTCCATTTTTGTTCCTTAAAAGGTTTTACCCCGAAAAAAGGGGTAAATTCGTGCCGACAACGCAGTAGAAAGGTCAGGGAAAGTTGGGCCTTTTCTTCTTCCCGAGTCTCCGAGGCGAATGGTTTATAAATCCCCCCAGGGCGATTAATAAAACAATGTAGGCGGAGGGTTGTGCGTTTTTTTCCCCCTAGGGGGGGGTTCCATTGGAAAATATTTGATTTTTTAACTCGAAACATCCCCCAGTGGCGATGTAGTCTCGGACGAAGAATCCTCCTGTTTTTAAAACAAAGCAATTTCCCCACGGGGTTCACCGATCCAACCCCGGAGAAAGATTACTCGGAACGTATCATCAACTCGCCCACCGGCTGAAAGTGCCAAAAGACCTTTGGTTCATCTTGAAATCAGAATAAATCGGTTAGACTGGGATAAAGTTGATCGATCACATAAAACCCATGATGAAAACAGCTATGCCCAAAAAAAGGAAAATATGAAATTTGGGGTTTCTCCTAAAAACTCAGTTTTAGTTAAAAACGCACAGTCCCAACCTAAAACCCCCAACTGCCCTCAGGAAATGGACCCTCAAGGGAGCTAACTAAGACTGACAAAAACCTTTGAAGAGGTTTAAATCAGTCTGGGAGCTCCCCCAAACTGATGCAGCAGAAGAGTCGGAAAATGTTGGAATTTAACGGGGCCAAAAACCTCCCAAGAGCAATCTTCCCGAAAAAGCCTTAAGAACTTAAAAAAAAAGGACAATTATATTTTCGGCAAAAAAAGGAAATGAAAGGGTGTTTCCCACTATACCAGAAAAAAGTGGGGGACTTTGATCCACAACCCCAACAGGGGTTCCACGAAAATTTCCCCAAAACCAACTATGCTCAAAACTCCAATCCGGGGAGAAAAAAGTTAAATTGGTTTAAAACATTCCCGGATTTAGGATTTGAAGACCCAAAACCCGAGGGTTGACCTTTGCCAGCGATTGGCCTTGCCGTTTTAAATTTTGCCAACTTTGGAACCCGGTCTAAATACAAAAATTTTCCTTTAAAACAAAATCCCTTTGACCTGGGGTCTTTATCAGTTTTGAGGGTCTCATTTCCCAATGGTGGATAACTAGGCTTTTGGAGATACTTTTCCGATGTTTAAAGGTTAAACTTTCTCCCCACCCGTTTCCGTGAATGGGGAAAATTTTTTGAACAAAATAGGGGGCTTTGGGGAAACCCCCCGTCGTCGCCAACAACTGAAGGGGGAAAACCCCAGCGCTGAAAACCGCGCCTCTTTAAACCTGGTGTTTGGTTTTGATATGTTGGCCTTTTTCAATTTTGGGCCCGGGAAAAACCCTCAACGGTTTTACCATCTCAAAAGGGGATCTATTGTTTACAAATGGGAAAAGGGGACAAAGCTGGCCTTTTGATTCGTTCCAGTGCGACGGATCACTGGGACACACTTTTACCGGAAAAAAACTCCACAGAAAATACCTCCCCAAAAGTCCCAAACACCCCCAAATAGAAGCCCAGGGGAAAAACCGTTAACTACAAAAGGATATTGGGGAAAAGACAGTTTACCCGAGGAATTGAGTCACTCCGGTTGCAGGCGGATACCTGCAGGGTAAAGGCATGCATCCCAAAAAAAACACCGTGAAAAAAATCCAAAAACCAAAAAATGCACCTTTTGAAAACTACGGTAAGGGAAAATGCTAGGAAAAACCAATGTGGCCCAAGCCCTTCAAGCTTACCCGTCTGCCCAAAGGGCAGAAAAATCCAACCCCAGCGGTTTTAAAACCTTTTTTGGCGCGATATTTTCCACAACCCAATAAAACCCAGGCCCCCGAAAACAAAGGAATCGTTTTGGCTAACTGAAAAGTCAGCGGTAAACACGCTTTCTCTGGCCGTGAAAACCAAATAAGTTAAACGTGGGTTTTTTCCCCAAACTCCTAATGCAAATTATTAAAGGGAACCATTAAAATTAAAACATCCCGGAATTTTTAGAAAAGGAGGAATGAAAATCAATCCCTTTGGATCCCGTAATCCGGACAAGCAAAAACCCAATGAAAAAAAAAGTGACGTGGTCCCTAGGCCCCGGGAACGCAACTCACGTACAAAAGTGATCCCCGCACCCCCCACCAATGTGCCCCCCCCACAGTCCCCTGGTATGTATCGCGGACCGGGGTTCCGTCGTCCCCGGGAAACCCTTCGGGGGATTTTTCGTCCCAGCTACATCGCCACTGGGGATGTCCCGTAGTTGCGGACGAAAAGTCTGGAAATATGTTTTTTAAAGGACCCGGCCCCTTAGCCCCGGGAAAAATCTTTACTCCAAAAGTACATTGTTTTTTTTACAAAATAAAATTCTAAAAAATTTTCTTAAAAGGGGTTTATTTATTTCAATAAAACCCTTTAACTGTAAAATTTCAAAAAAAACTTGAAAAATTTGAAGATTTTTTTTCCCCCCATCTCCAGGCCCATATTCAACCTTGGTCGCCGCAAAACCGAAATTTTAAAAAATGCTTTTTTAAGACAGATTCCACCACCTGAAAAATCAGGGCCCCAAATGATAATTCCCGAAAAATCTAAACCCTTCATTTTTCTTAATTTAAACTTTAAAAAAAATTAAAATTTTTTTAACATAAACAAAAAAATTGACAACCATTAGGCACCAGGGATATAAATCAAAAGTTATGTTTTCATTACAAGAAAAAATGTTTTTTGGGGAAAAGGGAAACAAAAATTTTTAAAAAATAGTGGTTTCCCGAATGACAAACCATCTTTTATAAAATGACGGACAGTCTAAAAGTTAAAAAAAATTCTATTTATTTTTTTTTATAATGTGTATATTAAATGGAAAGAAAAG